>JZLH01S0002561.1:16596-27370 GCA_001188425.1 Eucidaris tribuloides
CACCAATGTGCCATTGAAATGATTCATCTGGAAGGACAAATTGTAGAGTATAGAATAAAGAAGTACTGAAGTCACATAATACTACTTTGGAGAAAACAAAGGCCTCATAAGTTTTCAAATTGGTTCTACAGACACTTCGATGAAGTTAATTGACACAATAGAAAATGAATATTAGGACAAAAAACAATCATTATCACACTTGTCGATTTCCAATAATCAATACATCAATATTGTGGGACTTAAGCTACTACTTCTTCTAAAAAACAGGGTCTCAGGAAAACAAATGCATTTTCGAATAAATGAATGTCAAAAACACCTGAATTTATTATATTTTTGGAATGTCCTCGGTAAGACGGACAATTTGATATGCAATTGGTCAATTTGGACGTTGTTTAAATTTTGAACTCATTTGACCTTTGACAGCGAAGTGACCCCCATATCTCATCAACAAAGCAGCAAAATACATGATAAATTATATTTTCTTATACCTTGTAATTAGTCAAGGTTAAGTTTGAGAACATGTTGAAGAAATTAGACAAGTTAAAATTTGACCCCGGTTGACCCCCTCCCCCCCTAGAACCCCCCCCTTTTTTACTAGGGAAGGGTCAAACTGACTAAAATTTTGTCAAAAAATTTCCCGTCATTAACGACTTCAAAATACAATCACTACTCAATTTCATCAAAATGTGACTAAGTACTTCTTATTCTAATCTTTCAATTATATGTTACACATTTTGGTTCATTAGGTTGGTAGGTGACCATTATAGACCGGTTTCACTGTGGTCAACTTTGTTTCTTATTTTATGTTTTTCATTTGTTGTATGTCATACAGCAGTATTGATATATACGTTCATTGATTACTTTAGCTAAAAGAAGAGGGTTCAGGCCAAAAACTGAAAATAGAAATGGAAAAGATTGATGCCATGTTTGTTCAGTTTATTCAGAGTTATGACATGATTATCCTAAATTAATTCTATAGTTGCTTGTCAATTTCGTAATATAAAATGGCCTTAACTAGACAATCAAACAAACAAAAAAGTGTAGAGAGAGATGTGATCTGTGTGGACAAATGACAGATGTTTCTCAGTTATCAACATTTGCTTCCAGCTTTTTCATTCGCTTATTCCAACATTGCTCCGCGACAGTTTGCTCGATGGACAAATCTCAGAAGACAAAGAGTTAGGGTTAGGGTGTAATTGGCGTTTCCAGTTCGGACGGAGGTTAGGGCTTAGTATTTGGGTTAGCGGTTGGGGTAGGGTTGAGCATCAGGGTTTAGTGCATGAAATAATTGTCAGATCAATTGTCACCCAGAGCGAAGGTTCAGACATTTGTTTTATCCTCCCATATGAGCAAGGGTGAGGTTAGTTCTGTTTTAGATAACTTGATGATAGAACACTGCTTTTAAAATTCGTTTCTCCAGATTCTCATCCAGATGTTGTCCAGGTTTACTCTTTTGTCATCGTGTCTATCCAATGCCAATGACATTTAAAACATGGTGTTTTATTAAATAAATGAGTAGATTAAGTGATGTCGTTTAGTTGAATTCTGGGAATATCAGCTTCAACAGTTCTCACGATCCACTTGAATCTACTGCATCTAGAAACAGAATAAGACATGACAGATCTTGCTGTTGAATGGAGAATATGTACCCCCAATTTGGTTTGACCTCTCCAATTATCCCAAGTGGCAGCATTTGCCTCCTCGACGGCGAAGGGTTTCACCATCAAGTGTTTTGTTGCTGCACAGCGCAAAAATCGTACCCTGCGAGAGCAAATCTGATTATATCCTAAATGCCAGCTGTGCTGCCAATGGAGGGGAAGTCGTGTTGGATTCTAACCAGGTTTGCCATCTAAACAACCAATTGCCATCTTCCATTTCTGGTCGTCCGCGAGACATCCGTGCGAAGCATTTCCCCCCGTGGTGGGAAGCGATCAAAAGTCACATGAGTGTGATCTGATTTCCAGCGGTGGCGACCGCGTTAAACGCACCAAAGAGGTTCGGCCAATTGTCCCCCACATTTAGTCACTTCCTCTTGATTCCCGTTACCCCCTCTAGATTACTCATTATTTTTTCTGTCATCTTTTATTGGTACAATGTTTTATCAATTTTCTGCAAAGGATCGGTTAAAGGTCTCAAGTTGTGTTCGCCGGGACTTGAGAGGCCCTGGTTTTTCCAACGAATGGCACTCGATGGTCGTCTCTTCTGCTTGGTACGCAGCTGGCTTAATTGGAAACATAGCCATGTTCACTGGAATTCAACACGTTGAACGATGTATTTGGCGGAATTAATCCCAGGGGGATGAATGAGGATGATTAATTTATGAACGTAAATATATCGCAAAGTGATGTGTGAACTGCCGACACCAGAATATGTGACCGTGTCTCCTTCAAGATGAAATAGGCGAATACCGCAAAAGGGTGTTTAACTATTTTAACTGGTGCATATTTCAGTCCAGGTTTTTACTGTGGGTCGCTGTCAATTTGACCCCCCCCCCTTCAGATCTCGGCCGCGATCGCAGACCGCCTGCGAAAATTGCATCGCGCGTAGAGTTGGCGATTGCTAAACTACAGGACTGATAGTTTAATTTTTCAACAATTATAATTTAAATTCTAGTTTTAAGTAATGAATTCTGCAAATAAGCTGCATAAAATTACGTTTTCGCCTATAACTCATTAAAACAGCTCGTAAAAATGCCTAATTTTTGGTTGAAAATTATTCTTTCTGACATTTTCAACAATTATTCCACAAAAAAATTTGCTGTATCAAAATTTATTTCTTATTATTTCATTTTTTTTTCCTTTTGTTTTCTTTTTGTTTTTCAATGCAAATTTGTCGGGGGACTCTTGTTGCGATCATAAACAGATAAAATTAAGTAATTTTAATTTTATAAAATAAAAATAATCAGACATTTTGTCTGTGAACATTACGTACAGGCAAATCTCGCATATCAAACATTCGTCCGGTATGTGAAATCATCAAACGATTATGAATTTTGGCTAAAAACACAATTGCTTGACTTTGTACAGCGAAATCATGTTTTGAGCAATTTTCGGGGTTGACGTGCCCATACAATAATGTCACACAGCCGTCGCTTTAACGGTATGATCGATTTTCGGAAAAATGGCTCTGAAAAGAGCGCAAGGACATGAAAGTAAAAGTGCTGCGAGCGATGCGCGCTCCAAAAATTTTGCACGGCAGCAAGGGGTCGCGAAAATTTGTTAGTATATGGGTTTGATAGCTAGTAAGAATTAAATATACAATAATGGCCCTCTAGCTTAAAAACTTTCCCTTGCATTAATCTTCCTCATAATGAATGTGGCTTGAAAACTGGCAAAAGTTATTTACATTAAGTGATATAAACCATGATTTTCATAAAAATTCTGAATCATTAGCTCCAAAATCTTGTGATGTTGAAAATGCGAAATCTTTGTAAACAATTACATGTAATATGAATGCGTGCGTCCTTTGAAAACCCGACAGAGGATATAGCATTACCATGCACATCGTCTTCCAGAACAACAAACGATCTCTGCCAATTTATCTTAGGACGCAGCGGATAATATTGAATTGGTCAAAAATCTCCCATTGTTTTATGTAGTAATTGTTGATATCGACCATTTTGCATTGACTCGCTACCATCAACACTGTTTTGTTGCTGTTGACCAGACATATTTTTGAATGGTTATCACTATAAGTTGAATCCAGTTTGATCTCAAAAAGTCCAGAAGAATGTTGCTGCAGTTCACAGGTGTTACAACCAGTCGAGCATATACAGGTTTCCTCACCATTTAGGGGGCTTCATGGCACTCTCGGTAGATGATATTGGAGGAGTTAAATTGGCGTGACTGGTTATCTTGTTCTAAAGATAAGGTACATGTAAGCATTCCGGGTAGGCGTGCAGCGACTCCAGTACCTCAATATGTAGCCATGGTTAGCGTCATGTTGAAAAACCCCCTCCCCCCACGCTTGTCGGAAGGGTGTGTCATTTTTTTTTATTCTTGTTGGACTGGTCAACCTGTTGTGTATACAAAAGGATTAATTCGGGTACCCCCTCCCCCCCCCCCAACATCAATAAATTCCTGGGTGACCCCCTTGCTTAAATATTAAACAAGCCACTGAAGGTGTATAAGTAAAAGACAATTATATCTTCAAAATTTTGTAATTATGTCCTTAAGACTCCCATACGCCAATCAAAGTTACTTTCTAACTGAAATGACTTGGGGGGTCTCAAGGACGTTACTGGCTGGATTTACCAGAAAAAATTCTTGGCACCTTATCCCTGTTTTTCGTTTGCCATCATCTGTCATGGCATGAGCAGTGATTTTGCCAAAATTCGATGCTGATGTGGTATAAAACATAATTCAACCACCTGATGTGCAAATTGAATTTTCATGGAGAGCGAAATTGAGGTGTACAGGGACCTTTTACACCATCCCGCCTCCCCTTTTCTGTCTGTGAATACATACATTTAAGCAACCATTTTCCCCTCTATTCTAGATGAGCCTTTCCACATTCAAGCGGATTTTTTTTTAATGATTGCAACATCTGCCGTTTGAAATTAAGGGTGGAAAGAAGATATGAAGTTAACTACGTGCTACCAACAAAAATAGATTAATATGTCACATTCCTGTAATCAAGATGATGTCCAGGAAAATTATTGTACTTGACAGTATGAAACATAAAGATACACCAATGTCGCCAACCAATTCACCATTTGCCCATGTAGTGTGTAAGAATAAACAAAGAATTAAAATAATATGACAAGAATTTTTCTGTCCTCTTAGCAATTTTATGTGGCGAAATTTGCTACACACAGATTTAACGTGTCCTTATGGCTGTGTGCCGAATGAAATTTGTATTTGCATTTTGTGATATGGGTTTGTTTTTTTATTATATTATTATTGAAAAGGCTTAATGACAATAATAAAAAAAGTAACTTTAATGCATGAAGTCACATTTTACCGTCCATGACACAATTTTTCTATTACCCTTTCCTATGGATCTGCCATATACAAAGTTGTCTAATTGATTTACAGCACAAATAAGCAAAAGTTAGATCTGTTAGATTAGGATAAATTGGTCGGGGTTGGGTTGATTGCGATGCTGCGATTTACACATGCGTTCTTGTTATATCAACTGTTGACGTCATAAGCGAGTCTACGTTGCGGGCTACAGAGTGATGGCCACTATATGTAAGACAGGTTTACTGTACACTACAACACTGTTTTTACATGAAAAATCATATTACCACAAAATAATGGGTTATTCCACGTGTACACATTTATGTAAGCCCAAGTGGTAATACATTTTATAACAAAAGCTAATTTCAACCACAATGAATCACTAAAACAAAAAGTAAACACTAGTTATTTTTACCAAAACCAGGTGATGGGATTGTGATTAATGAGTGCCATCGACCACAAGTCAAAAATATCCCCGACTTCGGCTATTTTCTGCCGAATCTCAGCCTTGAGCCCTAACCACATCCAGGCCGTGTCACGCCAAACGCTAAAACTTGATGCGGAGATCAGAAAGTTATACGATGATGAGGAAAATAAATAAGCCACACAGGTACACGAATACATAGCATTAAGATTACCTCTGATCAATATATCTGGCATACACGTATGTGTAAAGATTAACCCCTTGCATACAGAATGCTCTTGTCACTAGTGGGGCCATAAAGTTAAGTACCATCTACAAACTAAGTGGCCTATTTTTTGTCTTTATTTTAAAGTACAGTAAAACCTTTCTGACGTGACCAGTGGTCACCCATTCATGTATATAAAAACCAAAGTTTTCCCTTATACAAATGTCAAAATCTGTTTTTCTCCGTGTTACAAATGTCAAATTCGTTTTTCTCTGTGTTGTAATTTTGCAATCTTCGTACTTCATTTTTTGTTGAAAAAAAATCACAAATAATGTCAAGCTTACTACATGTAGGCCCATGGGGTTTTGATTCGGGTTTGGGGACATATTTACAGGTAATGCATGATTTCTTTGGCTTTATTAGGCATCCTTTTGGTAAATTAGTTTAGTTTTATTCAATAAATAGCTATCAATTTTACTTTGGAGGTAATTTTTTGGCATGACTTTTTTCTCTTTTTTTTCTTCAAAATGCGGTTTTCCGCATTATACCTCAAATTCTGTGATTTCAGCGGAAAATCTGCAATATCTGCAACAGGAAGGGGGGGGGGTGGGGAGGATTATGCGCATCCATGAGCAATATGAATATAAAATAAATGGTAAAGGAATTAAGAGATGAAATGCACCTAATATTCCATGCATATTATATGTGGCTAGTTGCCAAATGCACTCAAAAATTATTTCTTACTTCCAAGATCTTGGTGAATTAAGAAAAATCGTCCCTTTGAGAAATGACACCATCTCTGTAGCAGTGAATCAGTTTATCTGTTCTTGTTTTGTTGTATGATTTTTGTGGTGGGCGTGGTGGTGATGTGAAATTAATTATGATACTGCATTTCTGTTGAAATAGAAGTATCCCTCATGAGATAATCCAGCTGTTAACAATAACAGGTCGAAATAATTGTATGACTTTTAGATAGAGTTGCATCTGTGAAAAATAACACCTTTTTTTACTACCCACTAATGGCTTGCCTGACTTTAATCAAATCCGCTTGCCGACATTCCCTCCAATTTGGTAACCAGGTCATATGTCATACTAGTCATACCATAACCATGCCACTGCTATGTGTTTGTTCCGAGATATTCCGAAATAAAATATCCTAATAGCACAATACAGACTTACAGTAAATTTACATGCAAGCTTGAAAATTAATACCAGGTGAATTCCACTGGTGGGAAACCTTAGCCTTTATTCACATGCACTCAGATGAGACGGTACAAATTGAGAAGTAATTATGCACACTTTTGCACAGTCTCTCTAAACAACCAAAACGAAGATACCAAACACCCTGCCCAACCCACCAGCCCCACATCAGTTCAAAATACTTCAGTTATGTCAACCCCTTCTTGGAGTACGAGATAAATTGTTTTGATTTTAGAGTGAGGAAAGCATATATTTACTGAAACTGACATGAAGCTACTTTTAGGCAATTCCTTAAAGATACAGTATGTAGATAGAATCCATGGGGCTTTCCACCTGCCTGTAGAACACACGTCCTCATGAAGGACAAAATAGTGACATTTCTGGAGCAATACGGACATCCACGCTTGAATCACCAGTTCTGCATTTTACTTTCACAATGGATGACATGCAGATGAAGTGAGGGGTGAAAATATTTATTTAGACGAAATAGACACCCACATGCTTGCTATTTTCAGGGAAAATAATGGATAAGATTACTCAGGGTCTCACAGGTAAACTCAAACAATTCTTTAACATTTTGGGATGGAATACTTCTTCAGTAATGTCCAATAAGACATGGTCAGTGGATTTTTCAAATTCATATATTGATTGGCTGGTTCAATATCATTCTGACTTTGAGCTGGGAATCAAACAGCATTTCTCAAAAGTTGTGTGTGTTGTGGGGGGGGGGATGATATGATGTGGCCGCCTTAGTTTTTGAAAGTGGGGACTGGGGGGGGGGGGCAAAATGATATGAATGTTTAATTACCTGTGCGCCGCTTAATCTTGGAGATGTGAAAGCTCGATCCACACCTATAAGCTTGCCACTCTGAAATCAATCAACAAAAGGATCATTTGTATTAAATATGAGAATAACACACATACAAATCAACATTTTGGTGAATATACAGCCAGTACACTACTGGTGATTTATGTCAATTTTATTCTAAGTTATGTATAAAGATGACTTCCTTTTGTAGAAAGTGTGAAGTGGCTGAATTGAAAGAAATGTGAATTCCCCCAAATGAAGAAAATATTTATATAATATACTCTTGGGATTGCATTTGCATATTTTGTTCTTTTATAGAATGTGATATTTTATTTCAGCATAGTTCAATAGAAATGACCATGACCACCTCATAACTGAACCATCTTTTCTTGGAAATGGCAATAATTTATCATAAACTTTATCCTGTTTGTGACATATATATCCAGAGTAAATTTGTTAAGTTACAATCCCAAAGCAAAATGTGCAAAACTGAGATTAAATCTGTCAACAACATGTCGAGTAATAACTACTATAATTATGGTGATCTTTCACTACTTTCCTTCCAAACACTACATAAATATGAACACAAGATGGCAGCAAACACAATTTACTAGTAGTTTCCTCAGTACAAAAAGAAGAGTGGTTGACTGCCATAGTAAAAGTGATGCAGTTGGGGCCAGGAGTCCACAGACTAGGATCACAACACTGAGACCACTTGAAAAGAAAAGTTCCATTTACATGTATTACGCATTACTTTTTAGTGCTTAAAGGCATCATATAACAATGTTTCTAGTTTAAAAACCTGAGCTACATGATTCATCATGCTACCAGTGTCTTTGATAAGGTCCAAAAATGAAGCCCTGAAAAAATTGCAGTTCAAAACGATCATTAAGTGCATTTAAAAAGTGAAAATCATTGACCAAACATTCCAGTTTCCCCCCATAGACTGCTGTGTGGCAGAATTTTCTATCAGCTGAGATTCTATTCATATGCCGATTACTATCTGTACATATTTTACGAGTGACTGCATAACTGTCTGAAATTTTGTGTTCTATTGTGTTTATTTGTCCACCTAAACACTGTCAGATATGTCAAATACCATAGTTTGACAATTTAAATGGGGCTTCCACAGTGTTATATAGTGTCTTTAATTACTGTACGATATTGTGTGTCTGCAGAATGCAGAAGTGTCACTGGGGCAAATTGCACTACAAACGGAAGCTTCCAAATAAATACCAATAATACCAAAATATTGTAGGTATGCTATTCAAGTTCTCATTTGTTTTGTTGAGAAAAGGTTTGGGCCTTGCCAAATCACCTCTAATTAGGAGATTTACAGTTGATAATCTCCCAGAAATTTGACACTTTATGGCAGGCACCCTTTTTATGGAGTCAAATTGGGAAGTTTTGACTTTTTTGTGCCACATCTAAGTGACAAATTATTTGTTCATGGTTCACACACTATATGTAAATATGGCATCATTCAATAGTGAAATGTGTGCTCTTTGGAAATAATTGTTCAGGTAATAAAGGCTAATAAAAGAGGAAGTAAAGTTGCATTTTTTTTTTCAATTCATTATGTTTATTGACCCCAAATAAATTACTTTGCAAAAATTCTTATAACATCAAAAGTATTCCTAACATTGAAATACAAATTTTACTATCAAGACTCATACAATTTCTCAATATATAGCTTTTGCACACTTTTTTCTACAATGCACACAAAAATAACAACTCTTGAAACTGACTCTACAATTCAGAAAATTGTTCAATGCAGCATCATCCAAAAACACATAGCATTTTAGGGTTTGGTGCACAACACAATAAGAGTTAAGACCAAGACCAAGGCCAAGACCAAGACCAACACTTACAAAAAGTAAATAGAGACTGGTTTTGGCTACACACTGCATAACAAAATCATGATTTTATTTCTCACCTTTTCTCTCAGCTCCGTCATACTATTCTCCAGAAATATTAGATCTGGAAAGTTCGTGGCACCATCAGCATCAGCAAACAGGAGGTTCTTGCCCCTGGCGCTGAACATGCCCAGTCGCACCGCTCCGCCCTTCCCACGATTCTTGGCAAGGGTCAGCACCCGGACTGTGTTGGTACCGTACTTCTTGGAGTATTCTAATGCTACCTGCATTCATGGAATGTTACAAATACAGGTATGCCAATGAAAGACTCAAAGATTGATCAAGCTACTGGTCGACATACATGTATATAGCGTAGAGTATATACAGTCAAACCTGTTCTGGCAACCACCTGTACACACAAACCACTTCTCTAAAAGACCACAATATTTGTTTCCCTTGAAAAGTGTTTCTCATTGAAATGTATATTAAAGGAACCTATACTTAAAGACAACTTTTCTTGTTTCCCTATTCTGGTCTTTATAAATTTCACTGAATTATACTTTGTTCTCATTCTGAAGAGCAGATGTCATTTTTTTTCTTTAAAGAGGAAATGAACAGGATCAGGAAAAACCCTCATGGTAATATATTAAATGAAATACAAGATAGTACACCATAATTAGTTCTTAAAGATTTATATATTTCTTTTTCCTGTTCCCCAAAAAATAAATTTAAATATCTATTACTTTGTACATACTAACTGTATGAGAAAGTTATTGATGTAATAAAAGTCATGCAATTATGGATGCTTGAAGAAACACATGCCATACATATATTTTTTTAAATTCTAGAAACAAACTCAAGAAACTCACCTCTGTTGTTTTGTCTTTGCTACCATCATCTACCACTATAACTTCATAAGTTAATAACTTATCATTTTTCTGTTGAGAAATGAAGATACAGACACTTAAAAGATAATTCAGTTAATGGACTGTGACATTTTGGAATAAGATTATTTCCTTGTGTATTTGTTGTATCTAGCATATTGTAATCTAATCATACAAGGATCTGCATTTATTTCCTAATTACACTAACTTCTTTTTGTGTGTTTGTGCTTCAAAAATTATCTTCAGTGTGCCTTTATGTTGAAGATATATCTTTCATTAAATGTATTTTACATGGACATGTGCAGAATAACACAAAGTAAACTAAATCAAATGACACAAAAATATAGCCTTCTGCATCTGTGACATGGTTAAAAGTTATTCCCTGGTACGAGTATAAAAAGCTTTGTCTGAACAAGTGAGTGCTGTTAATAATTAC
>JZLH01S0002578.1:4618-30456 GCA_001188425.1 Eucidaris tribuloides
GATCCAAGACTATATTCTATGTCCATATAGATTTCCTACAAACTTCTCATGAGAAAAGACAACTGTTGCATTATGTAAAAAACGAGTTAAGTTACCTTCACTACTTTGAAAAAAAAAACACACACTTTAGGTTATAATGTGGTTTAAATCGCTACCACAAAAGGTTGAAATCAATAGATGTCTACGTTTTGCAAAAACAATCACACTGAAACGGCATTATGATTAATATCAAAGGTATTGGCTAACATTTACCACAGTTAAAAAAAAAATCTGAGCTACATGATTCCCCATGCTACCATTGTCTTTGATAAGGTCTAAAAATGACGCCCTGAAAAAATTGTATTTCAAAATGATTATTTAGTGCTTTAAAAAAGTGAAAATCGTAAGTTGATCGGATTCACCTGCCCAATTTCTCCCATAGACTCACTGTGTGTACACCTACGCTATTTAAACTCACCCCGAGTTTTAATTGTTTATTCATGCATAACTTGCCATTGGCAGTGTAACTTTTTTTTTATTCTAGGGTGTTTATTTGTCCATATGAACACTACTATGTAGTTCAGATATCAAAGTTTGACAATTTTTTAAATTGAAGCTCCACAATGTTAGCCTATCACTTTAAGTTAGCAATGTCACGAAAAACCCCCATGAATTATGAATTGTGATGATGTGTAAGGTGTTGGAAATAAAGTATGATATGATAATGATATGGGTATTGTTACACAAGACAAGTGTAATTCTTCGTTTTTATTGTGCACTCCCACAATTGTTGCGAGACTTTATGTAAATTAAGTATTCAGTATAATAGAGGTTTATTATCCACGTATCAAGAATATTTAAAGGCACTGTGAAAGCACTCTGTAAAAAGGTCAAACTTTGATATGTGACCTGAGTGTTTGAATGAACAAGTAAACACCCTAGAACACAAAACAGTTATGCTATCATTAGCAAAATATGTACAGATAAATATCAGCAGCCGATTAATGTCCTGGGTACAACATTTCAAGACACAGCAGTCTATGGGGAAAAACTGAAATGTCGCTCGTTGAGTTTTACTTTTTAAAGCACTTAACGAGTGATTTGAGGATTTGCAAATGCATCACTTACCTTCATTATCAATACCAAACAGTAGTTTAGAACTTAGAAATGGTGTGTTGAAAGTTTGAGATCAATACGTCACGAACTTGTTGTTTTATGATAAAAAAACCCTAAACTACATATTGTTCTTTCCGCGAGTTTAAATTTTGCTCAAATTACAGATTACCGCGGTACGTTGCACGACCAGCGGAGCACAGTGATTGGTTAAACGGTTAAACTCCGCACGACCTACAGCTAACGGCTGATCGGACAATTTTGGATCTAACGGAAAGGCCCGTGCACGTGCACGTGCACGTCACTGTGGAAATTTTGAAGTTTAAATGTCCAGATTTTCACCAAAACTACGTATTCTACCCAAAGTTTCGATTTATTGCTTTTTCCGAACGCAATCATTACAAATTACTTTCAAAGTATACAAATAGAGGTACCTTTTCTTGAATTTATGTATTGATGATTGGTGTACAGATTGCAAGAGAGGAAAGGACAACCAAAGTAGTTTATCAGAAAAACTCACGCTATTATGCCCCTTACGTTTGAGTCAGAGGGGGCGCCAGAAACATCGAATATAGAACTACGAAATTGTAGTACCATTTTTAACCCCTTGGGGACAGCGGACTTTTACAAAAGCTCTGTTTGGGAAACACTGAGAGACGAGGGTAAAAGCAGGGAAAATACAATACACTTTGTTAAATTTACAATAACGTTGAGGTTATATTGTCTACAAATGCCACTGTCACGTAAATACACGTTTTAAATGAAGAAACTGAATATGCTGTGAAGATTGTTTTTTTTTTTCAATTGTCAAAATCGTATCTTTATATATACGTTTATATTAGCTACATGATTGAGTGATTGAAAATCGCACCGTATCTTATTGAAATACAGCTGTATACCAGCGAGTCCAAGGGGTTAACACATTTTGCAATGGGAACAATGTGGCACGTTCCTGTACATGACGGTAACGTTTGTTGTAGTAGCTATTTTCATGATGTTTGCGTTTGCTTTTCAACCACAAACATGCATATTACCAAAAGTATATTTTCCAAATAACGTTAGCATAAAAGTGTATTTTCCCGTAGATTCTCCGTGATAAACAAGGCACATGTTCGTAACTTCATAGATTGTGGTTTAATTCGACCTTATTGCCTAACGAGCCGGATTATCTCCCCTTTACATCCACCATCGCGCTTAAAGTGCGCCAACTCTAGACGGATTTATTTGAAGGACTTGTACTGACACAATTCGAAGGTATATGACTACCAATACGAACCAGCTGATATGGCCTTTTGTCAGTCTAAGGACGAAGGGCTATAAATTAATTAACTTGTACCCAATATTGAATACACTTCAGCAATCGCGGACAAGATTCTGATACAGAAACGTGCTTTTGAGCGGAGTAGCATTAAAAAGAAGGAAAGCAAAGTAAAGAAAAAAGTTTACTCATAATTCATTAACAGACTTATTGCTTCAGATAAGTAGTTTTAGGTAACGTACTCGACGAAGCTGTTTAAACAAAAATAGCATACAGAACAAAGAAAAAACCCTAGAAGACTTAAGATCAAACAAGAATGAACCACACTTGTTAACCAAAACCAATTCGACCCAAGCCTAACCAAACTAATCCAGACCAACATAATCCAAACCAACCAAACCAAGCAAAACTTATCCAGACCAAAATAATTCAAACCAACCAGACTAAACTCAAACTAATCCAAACCAAATCAAACAAGTCCACACCAAATAAACCAAACCAAACTAAGCTTATACAGACGAAATTAATCCAAATCAACCAAACAAAACTAAACCAAACTTATCCAGACCAAATAAAACCATGTAACCGAACCAAAACAAACCAAAACAAACTAATTCA
This sequence comes from Eucidaris tribuloides, assembly GCA_001188425.1. Taxonomy (NCBI): domain Eukaryota; kingdom Metazoa; phylum Echinodermata; class Echinoidea; order Cidaroida; family Cidaridae; genus Eucidaris; species Eucidaris tribuloides. The sequence goes on from JZLH01S0002578.1 coordinate 7,587, forward strand.
AACCAACCACACTAAACTAAACCAGAATAATTCAAATTAATTCAAACCAAACCAAACAAAATAGGTCCCTACAATAAATACAAACCAACCAAACCAAACCAAACTTGTCCAGACCAAAATAATGCAAACCAACCAGACTAGACTCAAACTAATCCAAACCAAACCAAACCAAATAGACCAAACCAAATCAAACTTATCCAGACGAAAATAATCCAAACCAACCAAACTAAACTGAAGTAAACCAGAATAAATCAAATTAATCCATTTCAAACCAAACCAATCAAAACCAAACCAAACAAACCAAACCAAACTAATCTAGACGAAAATACTCCAAACTAACCAGACTAAATTAAATCAGAATAAATCAAACTAATTCAAACCAAACAAAAAACAAATCCAAGCCATATACAAAACCAGAATAAATCAAACTTCTCCAATCCAAACCAAACCAATCAAAACAAAACCACTGCAAACCAAACAAACCAAACCAAACTAATCCTGATCAAACTAATCCAAACCAACCAGACTAAACTAAATCAGAATAAATCAAAGTAATCCACCCCCTAAAAAAAATGAAATCAAACCAAACCAAACTAAACTAAGCTGATCCAGAAGAGGCAAATCCAAACCCACCTAACCAAACCAAACCAAACCAAACCAAACTAATCCAGAACAAACGAAACCCAACTGAACTAAACCAAGCCAATCCAAACCAAAGTTAATCAAATTTAACAAAACTAAACCAGACTTATCCAGAACAAACCAGTCCAAACCAAAAACCTAACTAAACTTAACCAAGCCAGTCTAAACCAAACCAAACCAAACCAAACTAACAAAATGATCAAATCAGTAGAACCACAAAAAAAGTCATAATTACCGGAAAGTTTTCACAGATAAAGTGGTACATATATGATGTATAACGCATTAGATTCGTTGATGATATACAGTTTTAGTTTGTGGGTTTTCATGATAATTTTAGGACATGAACTTCGCTCGTTGCCTTGGTAACTTCCGAATGGCATTGACGCGGGCGTTTTGACAAGCAGACTGCGGTTTTCGTTCTCCAGGATCACCCATCAAAACTGTTGTTTGAAATATTCAGCATGTTCAGTGGAAAGTGAGCCTGATGAGGCGGCGTCGCAGGGGTAAAATAGAATGTTGCAAGCTGTCAAGTGATAGAAAAGGGGGAGGGGTCTATTTTATAACCATTTTGTCGGTACCTGGATCGAATAGGTTACCGCCAGAGTGTCTGCGGGGAGGATTTTCTCGGATTTACGAGTCGCATACCGTATCACGCACCCTGCACGCTATCGGTGGGGGAATAGAATTAGTATAAAATCTGATCTGATTTGCGTGAATGATGATGTTAATCGCTTAAAAATCGCTATCAACAGATTTTTGTTTTTTTTTTTTGTAGTGACGCGATGAAAATGTTGGAGATTCCTCGTTATACCATTTTATTATGCAGGAGTTTAGAGTACTGGTAATTGACAATTATTATTCTACTTAAAATATTTTCTTTCGAATATTGGTTATATAATAATTGTAATTGGTCCTGATATTTGAAGAGCTGACAAGTCCAAGATTTAAAAAAATATAATAATAAATAATAAATGAAAAATGATGATAATTATGACGGTGATGGTGATAATAATAATAGTGAAAATAATGATAATGATAATAATGATTAAAATAATAATAATAATAATAAGTAGAAGAAGAAGAAGAAGAAGAAGAAGAAGAAGAAGAAGAAGAAGAAGAAGAATATATACTAATAAATGAATAAATGAAAAATGATGACGAGTATGACGACGATAATGATGATAATAATAATTATGAAAATAATAATAATAATAATTATAATAATAATAATAATAATAATAATGATAATAATAATTTTATTATGCAGGAGCTTTCAGCACTGGTAAATGACAATTATTATTCTGCTCGAAGTATTTTCTTTCGAACATTGGTTATGTATTGTAATTGGTCCTGGAATTTTAGGAGCTGACCAGTCCAAGATTTAAAAAATATAATAACAAATGAATGTATGAAAAATGATGATGAGTATGACGATGATGATGATGATAATAATAATAATGAAAATAATAATAATAATAATGATAATGATAATAATAGTAATAATAATAATAAAAATAATAATAATAATAAAAACAACAACAACAACAACAAAACTTGTCTATATACCAATTAATTTTATGTTTTGTTAGCTTGACTAAATAATCGACTAATCAATAGTTGTAATCAGTCAAGTCATGCCATAATGTTTCACTTATCTAATTCCTCCATGTTTTCTTTATGATAACGTTGTTTGTCTTCGTTTCCATGAGAGGAAGTATCTTTTTAACATTCTAAATGATGATTTTCACGAAAGAATAGTGGCAGTATGAAGGAATGTCGTGCCAATGTGACCCGCATGCATGGCGAAGAGTTGGTTTGATCAACTCTTTGGTTTGATAAACGGTCTCTGCTATTACGAGGCGCCAGGAATATACACAGAAACCAAGAACTTTGAGATAGACAACCGACCACTCTTACCAACGCTTCCCAAGGTACAACCGCAAGGAAAGGAGACATGAAAATAAGCTCAATCAATATGGAGCCTATTCGATATATTTTGGAGGGTTAAACTTGATTTTTTTTGCTAATAATTCAGTGTTCGTGTTTGGTAAAATGTAAAAAAAATTTTCTCGAGTGTTCGGACTTTTTTCGTTATTAGATACTCTATAAATGACACGCTCTAAGACATCACCATAAAAAACCGAGACTTTTTTGCCATAATATTGACATCTGTTAGCTGATCATTTAAAACTCACAACATGCCAACCTATGCTATTTTCAGTAGGTTTCATGTTTATTTCATATGTCTTGTGTGACAATATCATACTTTAGAAAAGATTTATGACAAATTTGTCTCACCGAACAGAACTACACTTTAACCTTTAAAGATTGCGTCAGGGATGTGCAAGTCCATTACTTCCCTTCATTATCAATACCAAACGGTAGTTTAGTACTTACAAATGGTGTGTTGAAAGTCTGAGATCCATACGTCATGAATTTGTTGTTTTATGAGAAAAACTAATAACGACATGTTACCAGAATGTTGTTCTTTCTGTGAGTTTCAATTTTGCTCAAACTGCGAATCGCGGTTACTGTGCACCGTAGCAAGACCAGCGCAGCCTTCTGAATGGTTAATGGCTATCCCCTGCGCGACCGTTGGCTAACGGCTGATCGGACCATTTTGGAACGGCACGTGCACGTTTGACGTCGCGGATTTTTTGAAATTGCTGGCCAGTCTTTTTTAAAGGATGAAGTTTAACCGTCCAGATTTTCACCAAAACTCAATATTTTACCCCAAGTCTCTATGAGAGATGTTTATTTATATCAATCTTCACATTGGATAAGATTTCAGCTGATTTGATTCATATAGATGTTTTTTGACGTGCAAATCAATGACACAATCTTTAATACCATTCAGATTCCTCTCAAATTGCAGAGTTCAAATTCAAACCCACAACCACACCCCAAGGCCATTTTGTGGCCACTGTCCAAAAATGGGAGAGAGAGAAACGATGACTGAACTATTTATTCTCCCTGACCGTCATCGTGATTATAGTCACAGAAGTAAAAGACGGGGACGATCATTGCCTTGATCTAGGACTTAGATGACTAGGCCTTATTTAGCCTGGGTGCATAGTCGGCGTCTTCTAATCGATGTTCTTGGACTTGGTCTCATTTTCGTACTGAATGACTCAGGTCTAGTGAATATTGTCGAGGAACTCTAGATTGCCCTCTGGCTCCCCCAGAATACCTTAGGGAAACATCCACACTGGTGTGTGTTCTGGTCTGTGGGGATCATGTCAGACGCCGACGTCGCACAAACCTTTCCTCAAGTCGAAAGCTTCCACGAGGTTGGCCTCAGCGAAAACACCCTATTAAAGGGATGCGCCGTTCGTAATCCATGTACGTTCATTTACCTTGCGCTTGTCCCTATTGCAAGGCTGAACTCTGAACACTGAACTCTATGCTACGTAGTGTAGAGTTCAGTGGAGCGTAACAACAATCGTGGAGCTGCGAACAGAATTGCCGATGAGGGTCAGTTGGGCTTAGTTCGCCTTTCTTCGGGTGCATACGTGCTTCATAGGGAATTGCACACAATTCCTGCGCGCTCGTTTTCCGAAAAGTATACAGGCATTCCCGAATATTACCCGAGCTGGGCCACCTCCAAACCACGACGATATGCGACTTTTCGGTCCCTTTAAATCCACGGTGCCTAATCATCGATTCTGCACGATTGTCAGTCTACGTCATTTCGAACCAGATTCAAGACCCTCTTCATGTTCTAGTTGGTAAAATCTTGTGTGTTGAGAGACACCCGTTGTTCTGGAAGACAGTCGCACTACAGTGATCCCCATACACTTTCTTCGGCGTGGTAATGGCTTCAGTTGCCAGTTATTAATTAATTAATTAATTAATTAATTAATTTATTTATTTATTTATTTATTTATTTATTTATTTATTTATTTATTTATTTATTTATTTATTTATTTATTTATTTATTTATAAACGGTATACATAGCTCATGCATGGCAGCCCGAAGGCTGAATTGTGCATGGCACACAATATTGGACCATGTATCCTTCAGCAAGGCAGCAGCTATACAGCGCCATAGAAGGGGCCCGAAGAATGTTGATAGTGTTGGAATGAATGGCCATCACACCGGGTTTTCACCCTTCTCTTTTCGACGAAGTGTGTGGGTTCTTTAACGTGCTGAGGTGTTTCTGTCTCAACACGGGACCTACGGCCTTACGTCCTATCCGAGGGATGGGGTGATGGGGATAAAGTGCCTTAACCAAGGACACAACCGCCACGACGTGGGCTCGAACCACGTACCACTAGGTCGGGAAGCCAAGCTGTTATCCACTACGCCATGACGCCTCCCCTTTTACTTCAAATGTAGTCAAGAACTTGATGTCAACCCTCCCTTCAAGGATGACTCTTTGATTGTGGCACTTGACATGAGGAAGTAATTGACCAGTAACCTTGAAGTCCTCCTCTTCTCTTGCAATGTTGAAATGTTGGTCAACCTTATGGCGTACCTTGTTTCGGTAAATAGGTATCCATATTCCCGTTGTTCATTTCTTTTGTAGCTTTCTACACTGAACATTTAGCATGCTGTTTGGTACAAGCAACATTATTTTAGAAGTTCATTATTGGTCAGACCTTAAATTTACGAGTTCCGTGATGTTAGTAACAATAACAGAAGCCAACTGCAGTTGTACGCGAAGAACACACGTTATCTGCAAATAAGCAATATAATTATTTTGTAATACCTTAATAATTACTAAGTGTTTCTCTCAAGGTTATACGAGCTTTAGTTATGTTTATGTCAGCATCTTCTTGCAAAGTGGGTGAAATAAGCACCCTCAATACAAACTTTCATTCACCTTTACTACAAAATGATAATAAACAGAACAAAAAAGTAACTACCCCCTTTTTCGAACTACCATAACTTTTTAACGGAATAAGTCTTAGCAAAATAATTTGGCAGGAGTATTCCGACACTCATTGACTAACTTAAGTATGAAAATGTGATTGATCCGTCAAGCCATGCATGAGTGAGCATGCATAAAGGCAAAAATGCCACTTTTCAAAAGTCACAAGGGTCATTTTGGGGAATTTGTGCTGCAGGATTTTGACAAATTTTGTTTCTGGGGAATAATTAAGCGCTATTTATGTTAATCATCTATCGTTAAAGCCCCTTTCACCTCCTCTGGCACTATTTGCATATTTTACGCTTCAATGAGCTCAATTTAAAAATGTCCATATTTCTCAATTTTGAAATCGTAAAATCCATTAAGTTTATTGAAAAAAATTGAAATCCGGTATTTTTCAGCAAAATGTATCTTTACATGTTGTACGAACATAAGAGGTTGTAACCATGTCATGGTTGAATGAGCACACTTTATGAACAAAGCTAAAAATGCCATTATTTACCATTATTTTGGCATTGAGAGATAACTGGTTGACTTTTAAAAAGTGACATTTTTGCCTTTAATGCATGTTCACTCATGCATGGCTTGACGGATCAATCACATTTTCACACAGATGTTAGCTCAGTAAGTATAGGTATGCTCCTGCCAAATTATTTTGCTAACTCATTTGTTAAAAGTTATGGTTGTTTAAAAAAAGGGGTAGTTACTTTTTTTGTTGTGTGTAGATAATACGTTGCCAGTTGCACATAGTTGCACTGCTGCATGTTTACTTCTTAACGTATAATGTCGTCTTCTAAAAGTAAAACCAAACAGAAACGGAAACGGAAAACTTCTTCTTTAAATGTTTGTGTAGTATTTCGTTTTATGTTTTTGTAACTCATGCTCTTTTCATATTTTTTGTAACTAAATCATAATGTAAAAGGCCTCTGTAGGGAACAGTTTTTCCACCGCTGACAGACCAAGTCTGACTTAAGTAGAACTGATAAACAAATTGGTAATAAATAGATAAATAGATCGATAAATAAATAAATAAATAAAAAATAAATAAATAAATAAATAAGTAAATACATACATACATTACATACAATACATATATAGATAAATATACAAATTAATTTAATAAAAGCCTTTGTCACACAAATTTCACTGCTTTGCCGTATCGATCTTCTATGCAAATGCAGATAATTGACCTTTCTAAAAATTATATTTCTGGGGCCATATCGAAATATCTAGCCAGAAACTGCTACTGTGGAATATAAACCTCATTTTTTTTATTTCGTATTATATTGGTGTTTTTTTTCTGCTCTTGTCAACTCATGCGATAATTACTATGGATAAGAACTGTTTACAGAAGTATAATAAAATTAGAAACAAAATTGGGTTCATTTGCCAAGTCCCAAGGGAAGTGGCCTATTTTATCAAATGACTTATAAGAGATTAGTATAGTATTGGTATTGACTACATGGAGGTAGAGGGAAGGGGGGTAACGCATTGTATATTAAACCAGCTGGGCGAATCCAAGGGGTAAAAAAATTGCATTCAGTAGTATTGACATTTTGTCATTAACTTTTAAGAAGAAAAACAGAACAGAAACCTATATATAATTTGTATGTCAATTTTGAATAAATGATTTCGCTCCTTAGTTCTTCTGAGCAAAAGTAAAGGTTAAATGACATGCATTGGAGTAGTCCTCAACTTGGGCTTGAAACTACTCTAGAATCAAGTAAACTATCAAAGGATTCTCTGTGAAAATTCTGACAAAAACGTTGACTCATTCAAAATAAACAATGTCAATATCAACTCGAGCCAACAGAAACCTGCTTGTTGTGCTCTCTGTGGGCGTTATTTTTTTCGTCCGGAAAAAATTAAGATACTCTATTTTATTAATGCTTGATTTCTCCTTAAAACAAATTACAGACAAATCCTCGCACAGGTGCGTGAGAATTCCACTCCTGCTAAGTGTATAGTTGGTATATATTTCAACTCATTTGGTCTTGAGCATTTTAAGTGTTTCCCAATCAATGTCATTAACCTTTTGAAGCTTGACGTTCTTCAAACTGATATCGGTGAAGAAAAAAGGTAGACAAATTATCGTGAATTAGGTTTGCGTAATGTCGTTATATGGTCCAAAAGGTTCAATGAGGAGATAAGACTTGCTGGACCTGCCTCTACCCTATGTTGTGAAAATGACATCCGAATTTCTCATTTTTCGCTTCCTTTGAGACAATAAATATCCCATGTTGGAAAAAATGGCTACGCCACATGAAGGTGACAGGTGAATAGTCAAAATCATTGGTCAGTATCCAATGGGCCACACACCATCACTTAAATATATTTACGCACTTTTCAACAATGAAGCCAAGTAATTAGAGTGGTATTGTACCAAACGAATGTATTGCACTTCGGGGAATGGAATTCTTGGTCAGGTTAGTACAATGACCTCATTGAACGGAGTATATACTAAGTCTTAACTAACTGTCAGTAACTAAATATGCTTTTATACAATCGAGCAGAATTGTTAGTGTTAGATTTACTTTACGGTTTGTTCTTCAGGAATAACAAACTTTCACATTGTTTTCATTATTGTTCATTGCATCGTAGCCAGAGGCTGAATTGTACAACAATTATATAAAAAATATATATAAATACATGAAATATACAATTATTAAAAAAAAAAAATGACACTGGCATGGCGTTATAAGACATGAATTCTTTCGAATATTTGAATTTGAGACTTAATGTTTTAGTCTGACGTATATCAAAAGAAATTTTATATTTGATATTTGAATTCTTGGAAGGTCTTGATTATGAGAATCATATACAGCATAATAATATACGTAGATGAAAGAAGACATACTAAGGGCACTACCAGACCAGTGTGCGTATATAGCATTTTGTACATGTTTTTTTTTATTTGAATTTCAGTTTAAAAAGGGCAAGGAAATAGTTCTGAAAAGATAGGACAAACAAACAAACACACTGGTCTAGGAGTTCACATTCATAAAGTGTATATTTTGATTTAGATATGATTGAGTTTATGGATTATTATTATTCGTTGTATGTTTTGAATACACTTATAAACATGCATCCACTAAAAATACAGTACAAAGTTAAAATACATATTAGAACGTAATATTGAAAAAAGGTACTGCAAAATAAAGGATATTACACATCATACAGCGGTTAATTCGACTAATTAAGGAAATTATATTGCAAAAGGAGAATAGTTAATAAACATGTGTAGTATATGTTATATTATTATTATATTTCATGAAATATTGTTTTGATATTTGATACTCAACGAGTTTGGTGTAGCATGGTATTAACATTAGCGGAAAGGGTGAAAGCTAAAATAACTCTATGTATTATTAATATTATAGGCCCCTATACATGCTATGTGCTACATTATAAATTGTAATTTGTTGTTATCATCTATTTGGATGGAAGGAAATTAATGTGTTATGAATGAATATACCCTAGTTTATATATGGAAAACGGATGTCATAAATACAATTTCGTTGTTGGGGTGACAAAATCTGTTATCTCTTAAATTTCATATTTTCAAAAAAAAACCCGCCCCCCCCCCCAAAAAAAAAAAACGGAATCGTCTTCTTTTACCTAGTTACAGTAGCTTTGTAATTAGGGACTGAACTCCAAGATTTGGGCAGAACATAATCTGGCTTTCTAGCTACAATGTTACATTAAAAATTTATTTCTTTTACCAAAACATGACATGCGAGGTTTTGTCTCATTTGATTTGCCTGTATAGGATCCAAGATTGTTTTCTATTGTTGTATACAAATCAAACCAATATACCGAGTTTAATAACTTATTGTTAACTCAGTGTTAAATGTTACAAACAACACTTTAAACTTCCGTTGCCCAATTCACAAAACATTCGCCTTGCACCTAAATTCAACTAAAGAGAAGCGCCTTGGTTTAAAAAAAAAAGGTTTTACCGTTAATAATCATCCATTTGTTTAATATGACTACAAATGTATATTGTAAATAATTCTGTTCTCTTTGTATTAATGCCTTTGTGTTGGCATTATGTTTGGAATGAAACTATGGACGTGGTCCTTCTTTATGTATTCATATCTTGATATTTTATAGGCTAACATTGTAGAGCTTCATTATAAAAAAATTGTCAAACTTTGATATCTGAGCTACATAGTAGTGTTCAAAAATGGACAAATAAACACCCTAGACTAAAAAAGTTTGGAAAGTTACACAGCAATGGCAAGTTATACATGAATAAACAATAAAACTCGGGGCGAGTTTTATTAACCTAGGTGTACACACAGTAAGTCTATGGGAGGAAATGGGCAAGTGAATCTGGTCAACTTACGATTTTCACTTTTTTAAAGCACTAAATAATCATTTTGAAATACAATTTTTTTCAGGGCTTCATTTTTAGACCTTATCAAAGACAATGTAGCATGGGGAATCATGTAGCTCCGATTTTTTTAACTGTGGTAAATGTTAGCCAATACCTTTAAGTCACGATGAAACAACAAAACAATGGAAAGCTGTTGAAGCTCCTTGGTAAAACCCGTCTCTGAGGACACTATCGATGGTAGGTTATGACATGCCACATTACATGAAGGTAAACAAAACTTGCATGTGATAAATATAAATATTAGCGAAATATGAAGAGCTTCCCTTAGATTAGTACATGGTGGTTGCAGTATTTTGTTTCATTTCAATTGGCACTATACGATGTATTATCGTTCTGTAGGGGCTTAAGCCCTCGACAAAAATGGATAATCCCCTTACAAGGCCACAGCATATGATTCACAGTGCCAGGAGTTAATCCCTGTGGTTCGAACCACTCGCATGTGACCCCTTAAATTGTCCTTTCTGGACATCGACACTCAATAACTTATCAAACAAACACCTGTCCGAAGTGAGAGAGTCAAAATTCACGCCAGAAGATTGCCAATTTAAAAGTTACATCATACCAGTTGGCTTTGTCGAAATCGGTGATTCGCTGGCTGCATGCTTTCGTCATACCGTGACTTCAGAGGGCTATCAGCGTAGGGGAAGGCAAAGGAAATGTTCAATTGATACGTACACGCGCGACTCACACACACTTGCGCGCTTGTCAATCAGAGTTGAAAGTTGCTAGAAAGGGGGCGTGGTCAGAGGCGCGCGCTCTTTTGGAGTTGAAGATCGCAGATTGGTAACCAATTATCAGTGGTTTTGTATTACCATGTACCCGCCCCGCGTGTGATTATGAGCTATGAGTGTTGTAAAGTAAGTTTCCTGTGTAGATGTGATTCGCTACCAAGAGTAAAGAATATGGCAAAGTGATAAATAAGTGATGAACTAGTCATCGGCTGGGGCTAGTCTTTAACGAAACCCGAATACTTTTTTTCGTCATCTTATAAGAATATGGGAGTTCTGCTTATTTGTGACGTCATAGAATCATCTTCCATTTTGAAGCCACGTGACGCCCGTTCCTTATCATCTTTTCTTTTTAGTTACAACACCCATTGGCAAATGAGTATCAAAATTTAAGACTGAGCATTAGACTAACACTCTGCATCCCAAAGAATGTGCGAGCTGAAAGTGTCCAAGGATCGCCGTTGCGGCGCTCTAACTTTTCTTTCGGGGCGGTTGACAACTCTGTGACGTAGTGGAGGTATAAATCTGTGGCGGCCCTTTCTACCATGGCCCTGGGCGTCCGTGTCAGCCTGTCATCAAGTCGGAGGGATTGAATGTCAGTGTTGTTGTAATGAAGCAGCCTAGCGACTTCCGCATTGACGAAGTACATGTGCACTCTTTGATTTAATAGTCTCCCTCGTACGTCTGTGATCAGAGACGGCACGCGTGTGTGTGTTATATTTTGGTTCTCCCAGCAGTTATACACACACATAGACACACACATGCATGCATACACACAGAGAGACACACGGACACACTTTACTTGAAAAGTTTGACACACTGTGACCAAGTTTCAGTTTGTCAGGATCCAACTGTCGCGTGGACAACGCTTCCGAGATACTTTCTCCACTATTGACACTTTCACTTCGAGGTGTGATAAATAGCCGACGGATTTTTAAGACGAATTTTGAGATTTGTTTTAGGGGTGGTTTCGTTTAATTGTTATACTCGTACGATTTTTTTGGACTACGCATTTGAGATGGAGCCCATGCGAAGTAGTTGTCGTTACACCGAGATGCAGCCCGTATCCTACTACGACGGTTACCCTACCAACGGGGACATGAACGCCTACAACGCAAACACAACGATAAACTCGATGTATGCGAGCACCTACTCCCATGACGTGCATCAAAACCAAGGGCGAACAAATGGGCACTGTTACGGCAGCGACTCGGCCAACTCCAGCCCCGGGGAAGGTTGCCGTGAAGAGGACCTCGAGCACGTGCTCGCGCCGGGCTACCCCGGGCAGGGCGAACGGCGGTGTCTGATGTGGGCTTGCAAGGCGTGTAAGCGGAAGAACGTCGCGGTGGACAAGCGAAAGGCGGCGACGATGAGGGAACGAAGACGACTACGGAAAGTAAACGAGGCCTTCGAGGCGTTGAAGAGGCACACGTGCGCGAACCCGAACCAGCGCCTGCCCAAAGTCGAGATCCTGCGAAATGCAATCGAGTACATTGAGAAACTGGAAAGGCTACTGCAGGTGGAGAAGGCAAACGGGGACAGCGAAATGGATTCGGCAGAAACGAGCTCAAATACATCAGACGCAATGGTAAGTTTCGGGTTACACTTGCAAGGTTTTATTATAAGCCTTTTGAAAAGCTCAAAATTTTGGGATACCAAATAGCTTCAAACACAACCAAAATGTTTAACCTATGTAATTAAGTGTCTACGATAATATCTACCCTATTTATCTACCAAATGCATCTTTTTACCTGTACAATCTATCTATCTATCTATCTATCTATCTATCTATCTATCTATCTATCTATCTATCTATCTATCTATTTACCTATCTATCTATAGGCCTATATCTATCTCAATATGTTACTTAGCCAAACCTAATCATATTTTCCCAAGCAAAAATTGTACGACAGATGAACACTTTCTCCGGCCATGACCGCCGGAGAGCTTCCAACACAAGCTAGCTCCTTGCTCCAGCAAATATTAGATGACATAGATAATACATAGTTATACATGTAGTTATCCAGATCTTCTGCAACGAAGTTATAAAATATCGTCTAAAGTTGTCATGGTGGAGGAAGAATAACGCAAACTCCACAGCACAGAATTGGCGTCGCGTCATCCATTACGTAAGACAGCACGCGTACACAGGACCAATGATATACTCCTCTTCTACCATGTCTACAATTATACCATCATAAAATTATAGTGTAAAGGATCTAACGGGAGTCCATAAAATGGCACTACAGAGCGAGCCGATGAAATTATGTGACACAATCGACATTTGCAGACTGAAATCATTATATAATCTAAACAATTTTTTTTTAAATACAGCTGGCCGCCATTTTTAATCTGTTTAATAGTGTTTCCCCCAAAATATGAGGTGCATGGCCCTACATTATATCAATGTGTGTAGTATGGTGTAAAAACTAAAGTTCTGGAATATTTACATTTTAAGACAATCATTAAGTGCTTTGAAAAGTGTAAATCTACATGTATAAGTGACCAGTTGCAGTTTTACCAGAAATTATCTAGACGCAGAGTTATAATAAATCATCAGACTGACATTTATTATTAAGATAATATTCATTCATAGATATCTCGAAAGTCACAGTATAATTTTCAAAACATTTGCATTCTTGGTTGTGTTATTATCTTTTTGAACATCAACATACGGCCGAGATGTAAAATCATAGTTTTACAAATCAAGTGTCTATAATATGAAACAAAACAATTATTTGTTTTTAGTCTTAAAAATCTTGGTCGAAAATTTAAACGATGCCCTAGACTGTTGTCTTGTATTTGTTATGAAGAAGTTTTATTTTAGTTCACTTTATAAAAAAAATAATTGACAAGGAGGGTATTCACGTCAGTAGACAGTAGTTGTTCGTGGTTTTGTGTCAGTGGAATTTTGCATGATTCATAAACATGGGGAGAGGGGTAAGTTAAGTTTGCATACAATCACGTCTGCCTTGAATTTGTAACCCCCTTCCTTGATGCCTTGGAGCTATACTTCAATGTTGATACCAATCATGAAGGTTTTAGTCATTTGAAAGTTTGGGATAAGATTAATTGAATACGTCGTTAATCCAGATTTATGCACTTTTAAATATGTCATTGATATTGGTGGATGTGTTTCCAAAGGGTGAACTAGGCAAAATCTAAGGATGTTGTGATTTCAACCGATAATTTAGTCATTTTGACCAAGATCAAACAAATCAACAGAAATATTTGAAAACTCATGAATATTTGAGAACTCATGACTACCATAATTACCTTTTCAGGTATTTGATTATAAATTGCCATTAGACTTATTAGTTTTTGTTTTTGCCTGTGATTTTAATATGCTCAATCCCTAGGAATCAAATACATGTATAATAAAAATAAGATTCCACACCATTATCATCATCCAACACCTTGACAAATTCAATACTTATTCCATGATGAAACACGATTCAGACAAATAAACAAACAAACACACCTAGAGTCTCGCCAAAGATCTGAGTTTCACATTTTCATGTCGAAAGTTTGATCATGAATTTATTAAACTGGCTATAGCTAAACTTTGAAATTTAAAACCTACACTCGAGTATAAAGCTCTGCTACAAAAACTTAAATATGGCACCAAGTTTAAGAACGTCTGACGTAAATAACATGCATAAACTAATGATCACGCTCTTACAATAAAACTTAAAAGGAAAACATCAATTTTACTACCACTGTTATTTTTCAGTATTTTTAAGGTGAGGCTACCGCAAAAATGCATTCATAACCGATTATGTGATATACAAAGCAATACTGCATTTCATTATTATCATTGTTATTCGTTTGTCACAGGTGAGTGAAATCCCTACTTCTTGCTTTATTTTCCATTTGTTCGATAGCAATATTTCTTAAGTTGCTCATCATATCTGATGAAATAACATTTTGGAATGATTGAAACTGGCCATCAAATATCCAACTTTTGAAAATTGCAGGTCAATTGCGTAGCACTTGTGGACTGAAAGTAAAGAGAGTTATTTCAAACAACATTTTGTCGCATCTTTACAGACAACTATGCATGCAGGGCGCTGCATTTTTTGCCTCGGTTTTTGTGGTATGACAAACCTGATGAGTAATGGGTCGCAAGACTGCAAGTGCTGCGACGGCAGCAGAGGTACGCGAGCCAGCGCGACAGCTGAAGAAAGCGGCTGTGTGAAAAGTGACAGTTTCCATCAAAATGATGAGTCCTGCCGCTGAGTCGAAGGGATGGTGTTGCTACAAGATACGTAACGCAAGACAGTGTTAGTTTTCCTCCACTCTCTTTGATTTTCAACATCTTCATCGCAGCACAGACGTAAAAGACAGTTGGTTATCTGCGTCGTTATGTTTTTGCCCGTTAATTGCTGGCGAATGGCATATGGTCATGACAGGCAGGGCAGACCGAGACCAACTGTACGAGAACATACGCTACTTAAATCTACAGGTGTACTTTTGGAGAAATGCAACGATCACAAACGTGTGCAGCGTCGAAAACATACCATGAAATCAAGTAGGCCTATAAGAAAGCCCCACCCTCCCCTTCCAAAGGGGTCTATTTAAATCATTTGTTTCGTCATGTAGGCGTATATTGAGTAAACGAAAATATGCATTATAAACGATAATAAATTGTAATTGAAATTGGTACACCAATTAAAAAATGTATACTTGTTTTTCCTCTCATGAGGCAGCGAAAACTGATATATCGATGTCGTGTACTTAATAAACTTATGTTTGGTATGCTAAGTTCTAGTAGAAAACGCCATATAACAGTATGATATCAATGTGTAATTCAACATGAGGTCAGACGCCTATGTTACTGAAGGAGGAGGACATACACACATATTTGCACCCAAAATGTGTTATTGGGTGCATCGTCTAAGGTGTAAATGTGCACCTCACATGAATAAAAATTTGTATACGTATTTGCACTTTCTCGCCAAATGTAGGTGTCGATAAGTTTGGTGCCACCACAATAAGTGCATATTAATATCACTGCACATGCAATCAAGGATGTGAGCGCACCTTTTGGTGCGAAGTCAGGGTAATAGAACTTTTGCCAGAGGGTTACATCCAAATTGCAAATTTGAACTAATATTTCCCAGTGTTTCTGAAATATGTCCGACTTGAAAAAAAAAATAGATAAATTCTTTGCTAGTGCGTCCAAGACAAGCGCCAGGTCACTGTTGGAAAGTCCACTGTCCAGGATGAATTTTCTCTCCCGCTTCGCTCGCAAACCTTACATGAATCAAACTTCGCTGTTTTTCTCTGTCATGCTTACAATTTTTCCTTTCCTTGACAAGTTTGAGTCGGAGTGGACAGGTGTTTTGCCCCAATTGTTTTATTCAGTTACGATTAAGTCAAGTTATTTTGCGTTGTAACGGCCAAAGTATATAGGTCTATAATGCAGGTCAAAATTAAAACAGGTAAAATGCCATGAAACATTAATGCTGTTGTAATTTCATGACTCACCTTATGTGAGAAAAAGTCACCTGAACCCCATTTTAAAAAGTGTTCCACTTATGATGGTTTTAAAGGGCAATGAAGAATTCAAAAGTGCCTCAAGAACTCATTGAGTTGAAACATATACCAATATAGAAACTGGCTAGTGTGGATAATATTAACGTTGGAAAGATTTAACTGAATTTGTTTACTTGTGGAACAATCATTAATTTACCAGCATTGAATCAATATTCGGCCTTGATCGAAATTGATCCCATAGAAAGCTACCCAACCAATTTCAGAGCATTTTCTGACACTAATTGTACTACAACGAGGAAATGTATGATGACTATGAAATTTTCACAGCAGAAATTTCGAACAATATACTTGATTCTGGAAACATTGTGTCCTAAATTGAGGACTACTTCCAAACTTGCCATTTCCTTATAATATTAAGTACTTCGCGAGGGACTTAAAAAATGTACTACCATTCGACAACAATAAATTGTCGCATAAAAGCACTCCTTGTAATCGCATAATACACGATAACAATCAAGAAAAAAATCTATCTGGAGGATATACGGGGATATGTACCTTAATCACTTCATTTTGCACTTAAGTTGGAACACATATTCGATGAAGAAATATTGGCAATCTCGTGGCCAAACATTATTGTTTCATACAACAATGGGGACATCTTCATATTTCTAGGATTATAGAAACAATTGCTGGCAATGTTTTGTTCTTTTACACAATCACATCGTAACTTTCCCATAGATGCATTTGTAGAAAAGCATATACATGTAAATCTACATTCTTTTGGCTCTACTCCCACTTTAAAATGATTTTTAAAGACAAGATTTCAGTTGCAATGTGTTACACTGCTTCCTCTACTGATCATGCTGCTACTGTTGTTGCTGCTAATATTTTTAAAGTGATAGGCTAACATTGCGGAGCTTCAATTAAAAAAAGTCAAACTTTGATATCTGAGCTACATAGTAGTGTTCAAATGGACAAATAAACACCCTAGAATACAAAAGTTTCGAAAGTTATGCTGCCAATGGCAAGGTATGCATGAATAAACAATTTCTACTCGGGTGGATGATAAAATAGCCAAGATCTGCACACAGTAAGTCTATGGGAGGAATGTGCAGGTGAATCCAGTCAATTTGAATGCTTGTAGATTTTCACTTTTTTAAAGCACTAAAACATCATTTTGAAATACAGGGTTTTTTTTTCAGAGCTTCATTTTTAGACCTTCTCAAAGACACTTGGAGCATGGAGGATTACGTAGCTCACATTTTTTTAACTGCAAATGTTAGCCGGTGGCTTTAAACGCTTTTACCACTCCTATATAACGATAAGTACACTACCACTACTGATATTTTGTTTACTTACTACCACCACCACCACCACCCCACACCAACAATAAGAACAACTACGACTTGTATTAAAACTACTACTACTACTACTACTACTACTACTACTACTACTACTACTACTACTACTACTACTGCTACTACTCCTATTACTACTACATGTACTACTACTACTACTACTACTACTACTACTACTACTACTACTACTTCTACTACTATTGCTACTACTACTACTACTACTTCTACTACCACTACTACTACTTTTACTACTACTACTACAACTACTACATCATTGTTACTACAACTACTGCTATACTACTACTACTACTACTTCTTATTCTTGTACTACTGCTACTACTACTACTTCTTATTCTTGTACTACTGCTACTACTACTACTACTACTACTACAACAACTACTACTTCTACTACTACTACTTCAACTACTACTGTACTACTACTACTACTACTACTACTACTACTACTACTACTACTACTACTACCACAACTACTACTACCACTACTACTACTACTGTACTACTACTACTACTACTACTACTACTACTACTACTACTACTACTACTGCTACTACTACTACTGCTACAATGTACTACTACTAGTATCTAAAACTGTTGTACTTCTGCTAATACTGCCACTTCTATTCTTAGTTCAATTTGTACAAATAATACAAGCAAAGAATACTTATTTCAGTGAAAACTAATTTGGTACTACCAAATGTCGATTACTCATTTTTCTTTAGTTTGTTATTCACATTCCAAAAAAAATGGGTCAATTCTAAAATTATGCTAGCCATCGCAAAAGTATAAATATATTATACATGCAGTGTTTTGCGTGACAGCCAAACATACGCTGTAACAGAAAACAAGCACTTGGTAAAGGGGGATTGGTGTTCAATAGATGCGGTTTATACTGTTCCCAGTAGAAACAATCTCCTGTTAAAAACAGCTTACACAGTATCAATGCTAGGGATTAACTTGGTGAGGCCCAGACAGTTTTTTTTATGTCTACAACACTATGCAGGGCAAAGTGGTCTGTGCGAAAGTTTAATAGCAGGCAAATTTGCGCTACTGAAATGATCGTATATTATTGACGTATCGTCAGCGTACTTTTGAAAGTACCGAATTTGAAATTTCTTTGTTAGATAACAAAAATTGATGGCATGGCAATGTGAAAAAAAATGTGTAAAAAGGAGAAGTACCACCTTACTTACTTTTGTCATGAAAGGTGAAAAGCATACGTCTTATATATCAAAAGCAATCGTGATTAGTTTATGTGGCTAAATCGCACCAAACGTAACTATGGCAACGCGATTGAAGTGGATATATTTGGGATCAACTTGAAATTTGGTTTGTGAAGTGGGGATGACGAAACACCTTGACATTTGTGCAATTGAAAATCTATAAAAAATGACAGAAATCATTATTGGCCTTTATACTGTTATTGTCTTACAATACTATCACCTTGTCAAAGTTGTTCGAAATCAATACAGATATGTGTAAATTTTGTATTTAAAAATGCGGTAGATAATACTTTTCATATTGCATGAGAGTAGCTTGGTTAACACTACTATGTAAACTTGTCATGTAGATAATATATCGATTTTCAACACGCGTTTTCAGAATTAATGCATTATGCTATCACTTTGATTAGATACTCCTACGTGAACGAATAAATGAATGTAAGGGTTGGGTAATAAGCTTTTATGGTTCCCAGTGGGATAAAAGCTGTGTACGATTTGAATTTGAACGTCTTCACTGCCGTGTAATTATGTAGACTAATATTACTAGAAAAAATAATGTTTGGGCAGATAGTTTTTGTAATCCTCCTAAGAATAGGTGTCTAATTTACTAAGGTTATCTACAGAAATTTACCACGGTTATCCACAAAATAGCTATGGACAGTGGCTGGGAATACCACACCTTAGGAGCTGAAGTATAATGTATGGAAACTTCATGGCTATTCTGTACATTCACCAAAGAATAGGTGTCAAATTTACCTGGGGTTATCCATGGAAATTTACCACGGTTATCAATGGAAATTTACCACGGTTATCCACAAAATAGCCATGGACAGTGGCTGGGAATACCACACCTTAGAGGCTGTAGCATATGTATGGAAACTCGATGGCTATTCTGTGCATTCAACGAAGAATAGGTGTCAAATTTACCAAGGTCATCCATGGAAATTTACCACGGTTATCCATGGAAATTTACCACGGTTATCCACAGAATAGCCATGGACAGTGGCTGGGAATACCACACCGTAGAAGCTGTAGTATATTATGTATGGAAAGTTGATGGCTATTCTGTACATTCACCGAAGAATAGGTGTCAAATTTACCAAGGTTATCCATGGAAATTTACCACGATTATCCATGGAAATTTACCACGGTTATCCATGAAAATTTACCACGGTTATCCACAGAATAGCCATGGACAGTGGCTGTCAGTGAATACCACACCTTGGAAGTTGTGAAAGCTGTATGATAAATGAAACAAACTACCTTTAAACTTGATGGCCATCTTGTACATTGTGAATAGGTGTCGAATTTACAAAGGTTATCCACAGAAATTTACCACCGTTATCCACAGAATAATTGTGGACAGTTGCTGTGAATATTACAACTTGAAAGCTAACGGAACATACTACCTTTAAACGTGATGACCATCTTGTACATACCTGACCGAAGAATAGGTGTACAAATTTCCAGGTTATCCACGGGGACAGATCTGTATAACTTAATTTACGAATATGAAAGGGGGTGCTCTGCCTTTTACCCCGCACGCGAATTTCTTGATTTCAAACCTATCACGTTTTAAAGACACTATATATAACATTATCGAAGTCCCATTTAAAAATGTCAGACTTTGCTATCTCACATATCTGACAGTGTTTGAATGGATAAATTAAACACACTGAAGCACAAAAGTTCGGACAGTTATGCTGTCACTCGTAAAATATTTACAGATAAAAATCGGCACATGAATTATTGTCAGTGGACGAAAATTCTGCAACACAGTAGACTATGGGGAAACTAAAATCTTCGCTCAATGATTTTCACTTATGAAAAGCAGTTAATAATCGTTATGAACTGGAATTTGTTCAGAGCTTCATTTTGATACCCTATTAGAGACACCAGTAACGTAGGGGATCACGTAGCTCAGATTATTTTAACGGGAAACATTGTTATACGATGCCTTTAATATGGTAGTCATGTATGTGTCTGGAACGATATCGTGAAACGAATTCAGCTTTGAGAGGAGGATAAGTGGAGTGACATTTGCCAGCCCCGGGACCTGGTAATTATCGACAGCTTGCAAAATGAATTTAGAATAAATTAAGCCCCAGTTATCGTACGTCAAACACCTCCACCTTTAGATCGTGACCTTGGGTGCCGACCTTGATTTTCGCAAACTGGTTTAAAGGGGGATATCAGTGAAGAGATTAAATTGAAATACAGTGACGAATTGGTGTAAACAGTATATCATTATTTGGGGGATGAAAGCATCGTTTTTGTCTACAAAAAGGTATGAAAACCATGTTGTGTGGACGTTGGTCCTAATTTGTGTTAAAACGTCCACAATCCATATTTCTGAATGAGTAAATAAGTATTTGTCACATTTTGTTGTTATTTTTACATTAAAAGCAACGAATCCAAAGAAAGATATTTTGCGTCTAACCATATTTGTCAAAGTCCACTTATGTATGGTGAGAGTTCAGCTCTGTTTTATTATTGGTCAAACATATTTCTACCAGTTGATTCTTTTGACCAAACTTCGTTGTAATCATGTCGTTAGAAATCGGAAGAATTTTTCGGTGTGAAAAGTGACGGTGTCATATTTGATATCGATATCTCGATTTGATATTGTAAACTCTCACTAGAAGAATAACAACAACAACATACAATAATATAAATAATAATAATAATAATAATAACGTCTCATTTACTCAGGGTAGCCACTTCAGTCTGATAGACTGCTCTTCCAGCGGGCCCAGCATAACATAGATGTTATTATTACCCTTCTCTGTTCTAGAATGCCGATTGCCTGGCTAGAAAGCAGAAAGTACCATTTTTTTTTAAAGTCTTTGGTATAACCCAGCTGGGGCTCGAACCCGCGACCTTCCGCACGTGAGGCGGACGCTCTATCCACTAGGCCATCACGCCGGTACAAATGGTAATGGTGTTTCCTCCTACAAGTCACAGTTTTTGTTTTGGGCTCAGTAGAGCAAAGACCAATCGTGCATTTCAAGCAATCTCCCTGGTTTTACAATAGTTCGCCAAAGCGGCTAAATTATTCTCAGAAATAGCAATGAACCCTGGCATCCTATCAATACTTATTACGCATGATAAATAAATCAACAAATAATAAATAAATAAATAAATAAATCAACAAATAAATAAATAAATAAATATTATATAACAGGATGAATAAATTAATGCAACAGAATAAACAACAAGACATAGATAAGTGAATATATAAATAAATACAAAAGAATAATTAAATATATAAATGAATAGAAAAGTAGTAAATGAATGAACAAATAAATACAGCAGAATAAGTAAATGTACATTACATGCTTGAATAAATAAACATTAAATTAATATTAAATAAATAAACATGAAATTGGTATTAGATAAATAAATAAATAAAATAAGTAAATGTATAAATAAATAGACGAATGACACAATGAAATAAATTAAATAAGCAACAGAAAGGGGCATTATTTCTACCCAAACATGTATGTACTCGGTATTCCGTAATCAGATTCAGATATAGCTATCCCGCAGCCACGCCCATCCCTCTCCTGACACGAGATGGAATTAATGGATCAATCTAGGCTGGTCTTTGGGGAGACTGCAGGTCCGGTCTGGTGAATGTTATCATCCGATTTTTTTTTCCGTCGGGAATTTGACGTCTGGCTTGTGTCTGTATAACCTTGTAGCTCCATGGTATAACCATGGACCCTATAGAACTCGAATGCTTGCTCCACGAACATGTGGTGTTGTTTTTTCCTCCTCCGTCAATGATAATGATTATGCAATATTTAACTCTTAACATGCATGCCACCGGACTCATTTGGTGCAGACATACGACTTCGGCATGTAAAGAGTTAATAGACTTTTTCAACTGTCATTATCCTTATTATGCTCCCCTCTTCTTCTCTTCCTGCCCCACTTTTCTTCTCCTTCATCTTCTCTTTATCTTCCTCCTCTTCACCATCTCTTTTCCTCTTCCTCCTCCTCCTCTTCTTTTTCTCTTCCTCCCCCTCCTCTTCTTTTTCTTCTTTCTTCCTCCTCGTCACCATCTCTTCTGTTTTATTTCATGTTTTCCCCCCTCCTCCTCTCTCTCTCTCTCTCTCTCTCTCTC
>JZLH01S0002583.1:24140-34214 GCA_001188425.1 Eucidaris tribuloides
AGAGAGCGAGATTAAGCGCATCAGAAAGTTTGTTTTTTTCAAATAAGAGAACATTATTTTAAAATCATATGATTCACTGTCGGCCTAAAGTCGCAGACATGCCTAGCATCAGCTGTTGTTTCGGACGCTGCTTGATTGAAGATGGAATCCCATTTACTCTCCCCTGCCTGTATAACACCTCTGGCGGATGTGTCACATTATTATGAGGCTGGAATAAAAATAGCAGGCGGGTGAGTATCACCCATGTTTCCTAAAGCTTATTTAACATAGATATCAATCACGTGCCATGAAACGAGTGACGTCATGACGACGTGAACTCGTGAAGGTCACGAACGACTTCGTGTCAGAAATAGCGGTCCCAGCGGTGACAAAAATGATTGAAATGGCGCTGTAATATGGAGGTCTTCTGGATATAACCCTTCCGACCTTCATTATCAAATGTCCACTACAACAGATTTCATTATTTTTTTTCTCTTTTGTAACAAAGCTCAAATTCGCAAGAGCATGGGAGTACCCCATGGCAAAAGTAAGCACATATGTAAAGACGCATATAGCATCCGTGAAGACTTGTTTAAATAATGTCGAACTTTGCTAATCTGAACATATCTGACGGTATTTTGAATGGACAAACAAACACCCTAAGACACAAAAGTTTGGACAGATAATGCTGTCACAGTGCAATAGTGCGATACAAATTGGGCAGCATTAATTATTCTAGCCGATGATGAAAGTTCTGCAACACAGCAAGTCTATGGGGAAAGCTGGAATGGTCTGTCAGTGGATTTTCACTTGTTTTTAGCACTTATGATCGTTTAAACTGGCAATTTTTTTCAGCGCTTACACTTTTAAAGCCGTATACAGAGACACTAGAGGAGTGTTACCACCCATATTACCTCAAAACAGGTGTGAATATTTGTGTGAACTCTAATGACCACATCAGTTCTCACAGTACCACTGACACTCTAAAATGTAAAATACGGCCACATGCTACACAGTGGGTCATGAGCCTGTCAGAAAGGAAACACCGGGAATAGTCAATTAAAAGTGACCTCGTAGACCTTCACACTCGTCACAGTGTAACATCATGAATAGGTCTAAAATGCACTACTTGCATAAGGTAAAAAAAAATGGTGTTCACGACTCTTCACACTATGTGAACACAGTCTGATGAAGTCATATTTTTTTTACAGTTTATGAACACCCACACACTAATGGCAAGGTACGATAACACACACACGTAATGCAAGCACATCCAATACGTAAAGTATCACCTTCATCCTGGTCATGAAATTTGATGTTGTAACACAACGAATCACACACACACACACACAACACACCAC
Organism: Eucidaris tribuloides; assembly: GCA_001188425.1. Lineage (NCBI taxonomy): Eukaryota > Metazoa > Echinodermata > Echinoidea > Cidaroida > Cidaridae > Eucidaris > Eucidaris tribuloides. The sequence continues at coordinate 25,481 of JZLH01S0002583.1, forward strand.
ACAACACACACCACACACACACACATAGCACACACAACACACACACACACCACACAGCACACACAGCACACACACAACATACACAACACACACACACACACAGACGCATCTTCAAATACGAGAAGAACCCTTCATCATCCCATATTTAAAATGGCATACAACCCACGCTGCGTTGTTGAAGCAAGCGAAAACCTTGGAGTAATCATCGATTTGGCGGCATGTTTGAACGCATATTCGAGGCTAGATGTTTCTTTTAATATAATTATATATATATTTTGATTTTTTTTAATTAGTTACGTCCAAGCAAAATAAGTTGTCTAATTAAATTATCGTTCAAACTTATCGCATACAGGCCATACCGCTTCTTACATAATGTACCACCCCCTTTTTTTGCTGGCCTAAAAGTTGATAAACCGGACAGATCTAAAAACAATGAGACTTTCATGTCACGTCATATAATACGCGTGATGTGATGATAATGTTTGCCTCATGTCATCCGTGTGTAAACGGTCGATGGCACTTGAGGTAAAAACAGGAGCTGAGATTTCCATCTATATTTTAATCCACTCGTACTGTACATGAAAATATTGGCTTACATTTACCACAGTTAAAAAAATCTGAGCTACATGATTCCCATGCCACCATTGTCTTTGATAAGGTCTAAAAATGACGCCCCGAAAAAATTGTATTTCAAAATGATTATTTAGTGCTTCAAAAAAGTGAAAATCGTAAGTTGATCGGATTCACCTGCCCTTTTTCTCCCATAGACTTACTGTGTGTATACCTACGCTATTTAAACTCGCCCCGAGTTTTAATTGTTTATTCATGCATAACTGGCAGTGTAACTTTTTAAACTTTTTTATTCTATGGTGTTTATTTGTTCATATGAACACTACTGTGTGTAGTTCAGATATCAAAATTTGACATTTTTTTTTTAAAATTGAAGCTCCACAATGTTAGCCATCACTTTAACCAGGAAAGGCAAAGCGTTCAACCATCGTTTGTTCTTTTTTGTTTTGTTTTGTTTTTGTTGTTGTTGTTGTTGTTGTTGTTGTTGTTGTTGTTGTTGTTGTTGTTGTTGTTGTTTGGTTTTTTTGGGGGGGGTATTACAGACATGCCAATGGAAGATTAGTTTGAATTTAAGGGAAATGACAGAAACAGACCCGGTATTCAACTTTAGACTCAATCATACTAGAATCGAGTATGATGTTTATGATTTCTTTTGTGAAAAATTCGCCATCAAAATTTCCTCTTTGTCGTGCAATTTCTGCCAGAAAATGATGTGACGGTCAAATAAGTTGTGTATCTTCCTATGCGTTCAATTATTGTCTCGCCTGAACGAAGTTCGGTAGAGACCTAGTAATCACTTTTCCTGTAAGTCTGTTGGTCTGTTGCTCTGCTACAAAAATGTTAAAGTTTTTGTTTAACTTGCTATCATTTCTTTATTTCTGCATCAATTGTGTTCATACTTGGTACAATGATCCTTGGGTAATACCACATGTGTGTTGATGAGGATGATGAGGTCAAAGGTCAAACGATATGAGGCCATGTCCATCATTTTTCTTAAATTTCTTGTTAAACTTTCGCTCATTTCTTTATTTCTGCCTCTGTTGTGTTCACACTAGGTACAAATGATCTTTGGGTAATACCGCATGTGTGTTGATGAGGATGATGGGGTCAAAGGTCATGTAGGGATCAAAAGGTCAAATGATATGAGTTACAAAAATGTTAAAGTTTTTATTTAACTTTCGCTCATTTCTTATTTTCTTTTGCATCAATTTTGTTTAAACTTGGAACAAATTATCGTTGGGTACAAAGGTTACATCAAAGGTCATGTAGGGGTCAAAAGGTCATATTGCATGTTTTATTGATCGCGAAATCAGGCGAGACTCGTGGTTCGAGAACCACCTTGTTCAAATACTTGGAAATTCATACATGTTTCTCCCCATGTAAACATGATTACGAAAACAAATCCTTCTGTATATACACCTTTATAGCAATGTATATACCGGTATGTGTTCAATAGGTTCTTGATACATTTTCAATTTCTACCAACCATGTCACTGCCATTTAAGTTGTAGTTGTCTCTTTTTTATATTTACAAAAGTAATACCTAATGTCTTATAAGAGAGAAATTACAAGATAGTAGCCACTTCTGTAGAATCAGAGTTTTTTTTTATTATTATTTAGATTACCTGTGACATTGCAGCTCTTGACAATGCCTGTAATCAGGTAATATTAGAATCCATTGTGTGTTACGTACTTGGAATCAAAGTATATACTCCAAGCTTTTCGCTGTGTACACATTATCATCACCAGAATAGCACGGTCATCATCTAAACATTAATGAGGTGAAAAGGACCTATTTTCGGCTGGTTATAATTATAGTCAGGCACGGGGAATTCTAAAAGATATGTTAGTCCCACTGTATGAAATATTTACACTGCTCATGATTGGTGAAAATTCTTCCCAGCTCAATGCTCATCAGCACGGTAACCTTGCAAAAGGTCGTCAAGAAAGGAAGTCATCGTTAGCAGATAACAAAGGCAACGTCTCCAACCAGCACCACTGTCACATCATATTATCAAAAATATATTTTTATTCCTATTCCAAAAAAGCCTGCTGAGATGTTCTTCATTTCATATCAAATACCAATTAGCGGCATGCTGTTTTTATAGGTCCATGCATTATACAACTCAATACATTTGATTTTTTAACTACATAATAATGAAATACATAAATTAAGTAAAAGAAATGTGTTACAATATACTTACGTACAATGGGAGAATCTGGTCGAAACATAATTAATCATTATTAAAGATGTAAATGCAACAGCACTGAACTTAAAGACACAGGCTAACATTGTGGAGCTTCAAATTAAAATTTGTCAGACTTTGCTATCCGAGCTAAATAGTAGTGTTTGAATGGACAAATGAGCACCCGAGAATACACAAGTTTGGAAATGTGTGCTGCCACTGGCAGGATATGAATGAATAAACAATTAGTACTCGGGCCGAGTACAAAATGGTGTAGATCTACACACAGTAAGTCTATCGGAGGAGATGGGCAAGTGAATCCGGTCAACTTACGATTTTCACTTTTTTAAAGCACTAAATCATCATTTCGAAATACAGTTTTTTTTCAGGGCTTCATTTTTAGACCTTATCAAAGACACTTAGAGCATAAAGGATTATGTAGCTCACATTTTATAAACTGTGGTTTTAAGGTTTCCAATTCAGAAAAAAATAAGCAAAATACGAAATATTACAGAAAAGCGTATTAAAACGATAAAGAAAGATAGAAGGTGTTGGGAAAACCCCCTTTAAAGGCCGTTGGACATGATTGGGAAGAGTTAAAAAAAGCCCCTTGAACGAAACTAGCTGAAACATGTACCAATGTATACATCAGCTCGATTGGTTTATCTCGAATTTATTTTCTTGTAGAGAAACAGGAATTTATTTACCAGTGTGGTATTATTACGGTGCCCTGATATGTTATAAATTGTTTCTATACAGTATAAAGACAAATTTGCCTGTCACAGTAAGTGCTGATTGTGATTGTATAAAATTATTCAACAGTTGGCCATAAAGTTCGGACAGCATTAGCTTTGAAAGTGATTCTCGGGTAGTTTAATTCCAAATTGAGAACTTCTTGTTATTTGTTGTTGCTGTTGTCAAGCTTTAAGGAAACATTACACCAAAAGGAACTATTTCCGAAGTGTCATTTAGAACACTTGACTCTATTCATAATTGCTTATTTCATCGACAACATATTCTAAACTCTAAACCCTATAGCAGATACCTTTTCACATGATGATGATAATGATGATGATGATAACGATGATGATGATGATGATGATGATGATGATGATGATGATGATGATGATGATGATGATAATGATGATGATGATGATGATGATGGTGTGCAAGATCAAAACAAATGGGCAGATATCCGTCCTGAGATCAATCGGATGATCGAAGCAGGTCTCTGCCAATGAGTGGGAAGAGGATCAAGGGGTCAACTCTTCTTTGCTGCATGCATGACAGAAACTTCGACACTTGATATTAAACAAATAAAATACGAATAGAACAAAATAGTAATAACAATAAAAGAAAAACAGTGGATTACTTAAATAACATTTGGGGAAACCGAATATTTTGTTACCTAAACACGTTTTGTTTTGATACCTCTACCGCATTCATGTATATATATTTGGCATTGTTTTCCGTACTCTCAATTACAAGTAGGTAAAGAAAATATGCCACCGTGTCACTCGACGAGTTTGTTTACTACAGTGAAGATGTTGACATGCATGTTTTACCGTAGCTCTTGTACACAATCTGGTTTCAAGGCATATGAGAATAACAGTCTTCCTAGTTTCACAAATCCTCCATAAGTACATCTCAGAAGGTCTAGAAATCAAGCTCTGAAAAATGTACTTCAAAATAACCATTTGGTCAAAAGAGTGAAAATAAATGTGCACCCAGTATTTGACATGTTAGTTTACCTCCTTGTACCTTAAAGATTGTGTTAGGGATGTGCAAGTGTTTTACTTCCCTTCATTATCAATACCAAACGGTAGTTTAGTAGTTGCAACTGGTGTGTTGAAAGTTTGAGATCCATACGTCATGGATTTGTTGTTTTATGAGAAAAAGTAATAACGATATGTTACCAGAATATTGTTCTTTCCACGAGTTTAAATTTGGCTCAAATTGCGAATCGCGGTTATGTGTACGTTCGCATGACCAGCGGAGCACACTGATTGGTTAAACGGCTAAACTCCGCGCGACCTTCGGCTAACGGCTGATCGAACAATTTTGGAACGGCCCGTGCACGTTAACGTCACTGTAAATTTTGAAGTTTAAATGTCCAGATTTTCACCAAAACTACGTATCCAATCCACAGGTTCTATGACAAATGTTTATTTATACTAATCTTCACATTGTGAACGATTTGAGCTGATTTCATTCATTTTGCCGTTTTCTGACGTGCAAATCCCGTACTCTCTCTTTAATAACTTGCGTGATGCATAATTCACGTGTTATGTTTTAACATACGGTACATAATGTTGGTAGTGGCAACTTTCGATATTTATATTCTAGGGCTCTACTTTGTCTCTTTAATCACTACTGTTTAGTTCATGCAGATATCACTATTAGGCTTTTCTTTATTGAACTGCCACAATGTTAAAGGCCCACTATCATGACAGGATAAAAAAAACGCCCTCTTGTGGCTAAAATAAAAAAAATTACACTACAAAAGTCCATTTTCGTGAATATGTGCCTGTATTCCTGAACTAGTTGAAATCTTCTCTGTTGTTAAGTTGACCCTTGGCAGTGCGCCTTTTTTAAACTCAAGTATAGTTTTGGTCGATCAGACATCTGTTTCGTTAATCGTTCACCCTTTTTCACCCTATACATCAGGAAACAACATCAAACCTACTGCAAATTGTTAAAAGTGACAAATTGTGATGTTTAAAACATCGAAGAACATGCCGCAAAGAAATTAGCTGTATGAAATGTCAGTGTTTAAGAGCGAACGTTTCATTGCATTAATAGATCATAAACGTATATTTAAAAAATATAATAGTAAATAATTTAAATGTAACCATTAACTAAAACTGTACTTGGACTTTAATTAAGGACTCTACGTCATGTCGTATAAGCTAGCAAACATATTTTATTTACTGTTTAATTATGTTGGGTATTATTCCAAAAATAAAGGGTCGAAATTAGTGAGGATCAAAGACTTAATACTTTCACCCCAAAGGGAATAGGGTTATGGATTGCTTATTTATCATAGGTTAAATGAGGCGTAGGTGACAATTTGAGTATAATTGGATAGCTTTTCATTATTGACTTCAGAATCTACTCTGTGTCACAAAATTAAACCTGACAAGTCAGGCATCCATAAAATAACGTGACTCAATTTACTGGGAGATTGGAATAAACGGGCCTATTGGTCACTCTCGATTGCCCTGTGTGATGTCAAAAATGCAACTTTTTTATTTGGGCATGACTGCGTGCTTAGCAGAGTGAATGTCATTTTCTTTATTGCACTACCTGGGTATAGCCATTCTAAAACCGTCTTATTTTCGACACTTTTGGGTTAAGTGTAGGTTTTTGATAAATATTTAGTTGAACTACTCTCTTGTCATCATATAATAAATTGATGATTATTGTAATGGTAGTAGTAGTAGTAGTAGTAGTGGTAGTGGTAGTAGTAGTAGTAGTAGTAGTAGTAGTAGTAGTAGTAGTAGTAGTAGTAGTAGTAGTAGTAGTAATAGTAATAGTAGTAGAAGTAATAATAATAATAATAATAATAATAATAATAATAATAATAATAATAATAATAATGATAATAATAATAATAATAATAATAATAATAATAATAATAATAATAATAATAATAATAATAATAATAATAATAATAATAATAATAATAATAATAATAATAATAACATGAATAATAAATAATAGCAATATTTGATGTAAATTGTTAACCACAAAAATAAAACTCGTCATGTTTGGGTTGAAATAACCTTAACAAATATAACCAAAACTTACTGGCTACGTTTGCTCAAGAAGCAGTAGACTAGACTCGAATTATCTCGTCTCGAGATCTATGGGAAATAATTGTTAAAACAAATTCAAACCGTCTTCAACGGGGTTAAGGGCCGCATCGTTTAAGTGGTAAAGTGTTTCCATGACACTGCTAATATTACTCTCTAGTATGAGTTAATATCTGTTTGCCTGTGATCATTGTGAGTGGATTATCAAAATGTATTTGAACTTTCGAGGGTAAGTTCCTTTACATAATTTGGCTTTATGCATTGACTCCATGTCGATGTTTGGGGAAAAAAAATCCGCAGCTCTTAAAGTAATAGCCTAACATTGTGGAGCTTCAATTCGAAAAATAAACGTCAAATTTAGTGTAAAAATTGAAAAATAAACCCCCTAGAATACAAAAGTTTGGACGGTTATACTTCCTCTGACAAGATATGCATGAATAAACAATTTCCATTCCGGTAGATGATAAAATAGCTTATATCTGCACACAGTAAGTCTATGGTAGGAAATGGGCAGGTGAATCCGGTCAACTTGAGTGTTGGTAGATTTTCATTTTTTGTTTTACGCACTAAATCGTCATTTTGAAATACCATTTTTGTCAGGGCTTCATTTTTAGATCTTATCAACGACACTTAGGACATTGAGGAAAATGAAGCTCACAGTTTTTAAAACTGTGGTCATTTTTAGCCTATGGCTTTAAAGGCCCACTCTCATGACGGGGTGAAAACGCCCTCTTTTGACCAAAATCATAAAATGGGTACACTTGGTACTTGGTACTTGGTTGATTCTTCTCCAAAATACTCCGGTGAGAATTTTAACTAAAGAGTTTTACATTAAGACACGTCGGAGAGAGTGGTCTAGTTTGGAAATAATGTAGGTATTTTTAAGCTTTCAGTTTGATAGACTAATGACACCCATAATGCAACGGAAACAACCATGAAAGTGTGAAAAAAATACAACGTTTGTTTTCCTTCCGCGATCTGTACACCATGGCACTGCAACAGTCCATATTCGTGTATATTTGTTTGTAGCCCAGGACTGGTTGACATCCTCTCTGTGTTTGAGTTGACCCGTGACAGTGGGCCTTTAATATTTACTCTTGGCTGGTGCACATGATCGACTGTGTGGGCACAGCTGCCGTGGGCATTTGGGTACACCTGAGTATGCGACTTCAATAATCTAAACAGTGCATGCTGGGATTGAATAAAAGCTTCATAGCAACACTACACATTGGCATTGCCATCGCCGCATTGCCCGCAGCCTCGTCATAATACCAAACTCATTTTACGATTTCACTATTTTTCACATTTTTGTTTGCCCATCATTTTTCGCGATTGTTTTCCATGCGCAAGGATGCGCCACCCCATATTTCATTATTACTAATTACAATTTATGAGTGGCATACTAAAACTAATCACAATGCAATTGTGTCGTGTCTTTCTTATGAACAAATTGCATGAAAACTGTAACATGCTACGCACAAGTAGACGTAAAAGAGTACCGATATGATTTGAATTAGAATTATATATATAATCAACGGTGAATTGTCGTATTAATTCCGTAGAACTTGATAGATCTTGTGGATATGGAACTTGTGGATATGGAACATTACGCAATCCCTCATCCCCCCCCCCCGCCTACCCGCAGCTCGACAGATGAAATACATAGAGCCTATATCGTTTACTTAATAATCCTCGTCTAAGTCTAGTTCATAAAATATAACAGTTCGCCCCCAGACAACATCATGATATATCATCGCAAGTTTAACTTAAATAGACTGCATTTATATCTTCCTTTTTTTAAATCAAATTTAATGTGCAGTGTGAAATATATATAAATATTAATTCCTGCCCACAGAACGTTAACGATATCTGGAAACTCGTGCGATGCTTGCAATCATATTGCGTTTAATATGCGATGCCCTGCAGCATCAAACAGCCGTTATGGAAGAGAGCTAGTTGGTGTGAAAGTGAGGGTGTTTTTACAGTATGCAGGTGACTTGTGAGTTTTCCTATAAATGAGACGATCCTTGGATTTGTTGGAAAGGAACCCATTTGCAATTGTCCCACATATCTGTTGCCTGTGGCGTGTCTGAGATTTATTGTAGCTTGAAGGAGTTTGCTTTATGAATGTGCCTCATTTCTTCTATGATTTTGAGAGATAAA
>JZLH01S0002583.1:75561-92975 GCA_001188425.1 Eucidaris tribuloides
TTGGGCAATATACTGTCCTTTAAAACCCCAGACTGTCGATGACAGTTTGATACAAATGTGGGCTACATAAATCCTCCATGCCCTAAGTATCTTTAATTATAAGGTCTGAAAATAAAGCCTTGAAAAAATTGTATTTCAAAATGATTATTTAGGTAAAATCGACGAGTACTCGACACCATTTCCATTTCCTCCCATAGACTTACCGTGCGTATAGAGCTAGGCTATATTATACTCCACTGCAGTGAAAATTACTAAGTGACGTTCATTCATGCATATCTTGCCAATGGCGGCATAACTTTCCAAACTTTTTCATTGTAGGATGCTCATTTTTCCATGTAAGCACTATACTATATATACTATGTAGCTCAGATATCACAGATTGACATTTTTTTTTAAATTGAAGCTCCTCAATCTAGTGTTGTATGTTTATTTCCCATATCTAAATGTTAGTCATTTGCGGTAACGTAAACCATAAGTCACAAGTGTAAAACACGCAATTTCACACGAACCATTTTGACGTGTGATATATGCCCGAAAACAAACACACTTTCCCACAAATTATTACCTAACTTTTGAACTAGATTCTAAAGTGCATACTTTATGGATTATTTCAATGTGTAAACTACTCCTGGTATAGATTGAGACTGGGGCGGGCATTGACAATTTTGTAGAGTTTAGCCATTTGTGTCGTCTTCACCAGGAAAAATGCAACCCAGAGGCGTAGATCTCATGCGAAAGTGCAATGAATCCCGCGTACAAGAAAAGGTAGAGGTCTACGTTGTCAAACACATTCCAACAAAATCTATTCGCCTTAGCGACAGTAAAAGCTGTAACAGGAGCGTTTGCAAAATTATCTTGAGCTGAAATTTGTACTTTATGTACAAAACATTCGTGTCTAATATGATATGGAAGTTTTAAATTGTACAAATGACCAAAATATCAAAAAATGTCCATTAACCGACGTACTTCTATAATAAAACCGAATTATTTTGGAGGTCAGTCTTTCATGTGCATAACTCTGAAATGTGTGCATCGATTTTCCTGATTTGTTCACTACGATAAAATTCACACTTTCCACAACCTGCGTGTACACGATACTTTAAAAAAAGGTGCATCATTTTTATACACGGGCTTTTTAAAATCGACCCTTTTTCTGGAGTTTACTTCATTCTGTGCAATGTCCGCGGCGTCCTGTTACGTAATCCAATTAATTTTGCTTAACAACGGAGGGAGAAACCGCTTAGCAACCGGAAGGCTGTAACCGTCAAATGGACTAATTTCAAAGTTTATGTACATTTCAGCAATTTTTTGATTGAAAATACCCACGATTTGTGAAGGGCAGGCAGTAAATTTAGCAAAACAATAGAAGAAATAATAAATAGATGAATAGATCAATAACAGGTAATTTTTTTTTATATTTATACATTTATTGACTCAACACTGTCTTGAACAGTGTTGCATTACAAAAATAAAATGAATACGTAAATAGCGCATATTATACGAGTAAAAGAATGAATGATAATGAAAAAAACAAATGCACTAGGGTTTTATTGTTGAACACGAACATTGGATTTGCAGCTACAAATTATGGTACGTCACGTGTGTTTGAACATTTCATTTATCATCCAAATTGTCATCAATGTATATGTATGCATTGTGAAAGCATATTACCAATAACAACATCATTGCGTGTTAAGACAGTTTTCTTTATACTCTCTAATATTGCATATTATAATACAGGTAAGGGAAAGTATTTCTAGTCAACCCCTCGTTAAGTTTAATCTATCTGATATTTAGTTTTTACTTTATTATGCTGAAAAACGCCGGATTGTGAATATTCTGAAATGAAAAGAAATTAAATTGTTAAATACATAAAATACAACTGAAAAAAATAGTACACATACAAAGATATAGCACCAAAGTCAGGGCTGCGCCAGGGTGAAATCTTAAGGGGAGAAATCCGTTGGGAAACATTTCTCTCGACATTTCTTCCGACAGCGACCTAAAACTCGCTGAGTGGGGGTCGGGGGGGGGGGTCGTCGGGAAAAAATTGAGAAAAAAATTTTCGGGAGTTTTCCCGGTCAAATTTCTCCCGACAGTGACTCAGTGGGGGGGAGTAGTTCCTTGGGGAAAAAAATCCGAATAAAAATTCACAGGCAGTTTTCACAACCGATTTTACGCCACCGACCACAGCTTATCTCTTTACAGCCAGTAAAGCAATCTTCTTATGGGGCCAAACTTTCGATGAGAAACTACAAAATCCCACGATTTACACTATTTTGATAACAGCAGGGAGGCCGTTCGCTACCACAGTGAATGCTTACCATTCGAAGAATAATGAGGAAGTGCTGTATGCCTGTATCAGACGTTGGTATTAATCTTCGCGTTTCTGCAGAACACTTTGTTGAAACTGGTTGACGAATGCTATTTCCAAATCGACGATTAAATACGAACCAACGACAATATTGAGAAAAACGCAATACCACTTGCTTGCACACACTCGACGAATCACGAGAAAATAGGGTTGTTTGGGGCTGTACGCATTTGATATCGCCCTGTTGGCAATATATTACAACCAAAAACCTGTAACTGTGGAGTGTGGACTTTGATCTATCGCACAATGCCCATTCATGTTCGACAGGTACCCCATGCATCAATCTATTATTAACAATACCATTTTCAAACATATATTTTTAACAGTAGTCGGGTAAACAGCTTCAGTGTAATTGTAACAAAAGCGTGAAGTGTTAGGTTAATGCGCAGGCCGCCGGTTCTACGTGGGGGGGGGGGGGGCTTCAGGGGCTTAAGCCCCCCAAAATTGCTGAACCCCCCCCCCCCAAAAAAAAAAAAAAAAAAATCCTGCGAATTTTTTTAATGAAAATACTTAATAAAAATCCCCATTTGGCATGTGTTTAAAATGTTTAAAAATATTTTCTTGAATTACTCGCATGCCTCTCGCTGAGCTTTTGACCGTTAACAATTTTGGACCTCAGTTTTTGAAATAAAAAATTTGTCGAACCCCCCCCCCCCCGAAAATTTTTTGACCTACGATTTGGCCGCGAATGAAGCCCCCAGTAGCCCCCTAAAGTTTTCGCTCTAAAACCGCGCCTGCTTATGCCATGTTTTATAATATAGTTTAGAGGAAATCTAGAATGAGATCGTTGCCACTTTGGCACCCTTGAGTAATTTTGTTATTGGATTCATGTTTCTAGCCCCGCACCTTTATGACTTTATAGCGATTATTTCGATAAATGTGACTACTTCCTTTTTGAAAAAAATGTAGGGTATCAAAATTGAATTATTACATTATTTTCATTAAAAGGGAAAGTTAAGTGTAAATGAGGCACTTGTCAAAAGTACGTCATTCAAAGGTCTCTTTAAAGGTCATACAAAGTAAATAAATACAAGTAGTAGAGGAAGAGTGATAAGGTTCCGTGACACTTTCATGGGAACAAAGGTATCAGGGTGGTGTGGGATTGTCTGAAGGGTACTAATCAAATTTGGCCTGGGTAACCCTCTTCAAAATGTTAGCAAGTTTTGGCAGGGGTCAAAATGGGTTCTACATGGATCAAAATTGAAAAATGGTCTGATCGGTTTGAATCATACATCAAATTACTTGTTTTGTCAAGCAGAATCTAAAAAGGTATAGTTTGCCCTATCTCTGAAGAAGAACCATTAAGTCTCTATGACCAAAAAGTGGAAAGGTCAAGGCAGGCGCAATTTGTTTTCTGGTGAGGACTTTTCTGGCTTGTCTTTTCGCTGTTTGGCAGTATCTGATTTAGTATAATTTAACATGATTTGTCGGCGATCCTGGATACTATTGAGTATACGAATATAAAAACGACCCAAGTCCATTTTGGAAATCTGTATTTTATTGTCCAACATGAAATCAAAGATGACATTTCCAGTTAACCAAATCATTGTTGTATTATTACCAGATATCTTCAAAATATGTACTTGAAATTTGGTTAAATTGAGTTTTCATCTTTGGTTTAATTGAGTTTTCATCTTTGGTTTCATATGGGACAATAAAGACCAGTTGGGTCATCTGGAGGACTTCCGTGACCGTGGACTGCGAAGGTCCGTTTCTCAGTGGATTTGTCTTCCTTGACGTCTAAATAAAAAATTTAGCGGGGGTGACCCTTGCAAAAGTGTGGGCGGAATTCAGGAGGGCCAAAAATGCAAAATGGCCGCCGGCGGCCAGTTTGGATTTTGCATTTTCAGTGGTTTGGCCTACAGCGCTGCTCAAAATATGAATCCTGGGGTTTAGCTGGCCAAGAAATTCAAATCCGATGTCAATTTGATGATTTGGCTTCGTCTTGACCTTGAAATCCAAGATGGCTACCAGTTTGGGGTCACGAAAGGTCAAATTTTCAATTTCATCGTATAGACTCCATATTGGGCTCAAAAGAAAGCTCTTATTACACTGAGTTGAGTGGTGGACAGTTAAAATGTTCAAAACTAGGCTTTATTTCTAAACCAGATACAGTTAACTGCATATTGTTACTTAAAATCCAAAATGGCCGCCGGCGGCCATTTTGGATTTTGCATTTTCAGTAGTTTGGCCTACAGCGCTGCTCAAAATATGGGTTTGTACGATGTCAATTTGATGATTTGGCGTCGTCTTGACCTTGAAATCCTTGAAATGCCAATTTGGGACTTCATATTGGTCTCAAAAGAAAGCACTTATTACACTAAAGGCCACAGCGCACTACACGAATTTCGATCACACGACTGCCGACTTTGGATCTGAAATAAATCAGCGCGTACGAAATATAAGCGCTTTCTTGTATTTCGGATCCAAATTCGGCAGTCGTGCGAATTAAAATCGTGTAGTGTGCGGTGGCCTTGAGGTGAGTGATTGACACTTAAAATATTCAAAACTAGGCCTTATTCCTAAACAGGATACAGTTTACGGGCATATTGTTACTCAAAATCCAAAATGGGCCGCTAGCGGCCATTTTGAAAAATACATATCAGTGGTTTGACCTACTGTGCTGCTCAAAATTTGGAATCTGGGGTTTGGGGGGTCGAGAAATTCAAATCCGATGTCAATCTAATGATTTGACTTAAGTATTGGCAGTGTAATCCAAGATTGCTGCCAATTTAGGGGTCACGATGTTCAATTCTTCAACTTTATCACAAAGACTTCACACTGACTTCATAGTTCACACTCTAATGAAATCTATGAGCACACCAAATTTTAATTCAATATTTTTACGGGTGGGCTATACCGGGATGTAAAAATGGTGATGTTTCAAATCAATTTAGGCTCATGCTTATTTGATGCAATTTGATCTCCTGAGCATTTGACACCAATTTTGGGTTTGGGGGTCTCGGGGGGGGGGGTTGAAAATCGTCATTCTGCAGCGGTTATTATCATAACTTCACCATTTGGCAACCAAATTCAAATATTTTTGTGGCCTTTCCTACTTTCCTACGTTTTCTTGGACAAAGAATTAGTTTATAATGATAAAATTGACCTTAGGGAGCTGTTTAACCCTAACTCTGCATTTGGAAAAGCTCTCGCCGCGATGTTTCATGACGTTTCCTTTGAGTTTCGTGCATCAGTAAGACCAAATTCATCACGCCTGGGGGTGCCGTTCTGAAGATAATTTTGTACATGTTGGACCAAAAATTGCTCAAAAGCATGACTTCATGTATAATTTTATAACAAATTGTGTTTTTAGCCGAAATCGTAAATGTATCAATATTTTTGCTATTACTGATTCAAATTAATTGATTATGCTGTTTATGATGGCAAAAGTGTCACCGACAAATTTCCTTGGAAAAAACAGTTCCAAGCAAAAGGTAAAAAAACAAAGAAATACATAGGAATTTGTATGAAAATTAAATTTATAAAAATTTAATTTTGATATCGTGCCAAGTAAATAATTTGCTAAGAACACTAGAAAGGTTCTCTAGACCAAAGAATAGCATATTTGGAGCTTTATTCAGTGATTTGGAGCAAAAAGTCTTGATTACACGAATGTATGACTTACCATTATTAATGAAAAATGAGATTTTGGAAAAAATATCTAATATAGTATACTTCATGGGCGATTCTTATCACGATTGTGGGTCATACTATCTTATAAAGGTTAAATGTAAAAATGACTAATCTTGTCATTTATAAATCATCTTCCCCACTGTTGTTTAAACAGGGAGTTTGAAGTATGTAGCAAATCGCCATTTCACTCATCTAGGATATTGTTATCACTTCCTTCCTCAAATGGCCTAAATAAATCTGAATTCTATAAACTACATGTACGTGCACATCTACCATGTCACTTGTATGACCGATTCTGTGTCAAAAAAACCTGCGCACAGGAGAGTCTGTAGCAGCTTCTCTGAACTTAAACCCACATCCTATTCCATATTTTCTGTGTTAGCCAGTAGCCACACATCATGAGGTGTTCAATAGAGGAAATATTAAAGTTATATGAGAAGCTGAACAAAGCTGGGACTTCGTGTAGCTTTTAAAACATGTATGCATGCACTGAAGTCTTTCGTATCATCAAATTAAGAGCATCACAGTCACAGCACTCAAAGCACTCAACAAACTTGTAATAAATGACGGTCATAAGTCATCACAGTGGGAGTTCTTCAATCAGAAAAAGGTAAAACTAACAGGGTTGGCAGTTTCTTCCGCAGGCGGTTTTTCCGCCGGTTTTCACTGGTTTTCCGCTTATTCGGAGGAAAGGGAAAAAACTCCTGAGTGTTTTTTTTTTCGTTATTCAAGAGTTTCATTTTATAAACTATCATAACTATAATAAATCAGGACAGCTCTTTCGTTCTTTTGTTCTCTCCTGTTTTGGTTATGAACTTCTAACCATAATTTGTTGATTCCCTTCTATTCACGGTTACTTCTCCATGCAACTAACTGTACTCAATTCGTCGGCGTTCATCCGAACCGTCGTCAGTCAGTCGATTTTGGTCAAAATATCGATTTTCAGATTTTTGCAGAAAATGAAAGTACAAGTCCTACTCTATACATGGTTAAATTTTTAGGCAGCAATTTATTTTATTTTTTTGAGATATGTGGGGATTTTAAAGGCGATGCCATATAAATTTTTGATAAAATGCGCAAATCACATTGGAAACGTGTGCTGTAGCACAGCAAACAACAACTGCGCGCACTTAATATGCAAATACGCGGTCAGCATACGCGCTGCATGACGGTTTGCTTGATCGCGCGTATTGAAAATGCGGTCAGCGTTGTTGAACTCCCTATGGCGTTTTAGTACAGGGATTATCAAAACCGCTCAAACCGAAATTACAAGCATGTAGCTCTTTTGCGATATTTTCTCTGATTCTTGGTTCTGTGTAAAAATAAAGATATCAATGTTAAGCAATTGTTTTGGTCTTTCCTACCATGTATATTTCTAGCTATGAACATCTTGTAATGCTTGGGACAAAAAGTGGCAATTATAGTAAACTTTGAAGTCGATTTTCTCTGAAATGAGTTTTGCACTGTCGTATCGCGATACAACGGTTCGGATGACCGCCGACGAATTGATTGTACTGTAATGTATACAGCGCAGTTTATAGCATGGAGAAAAATAGTTAAATAATAAGCCTTGTGTGAACTATTGTGCCACACATGTAATCGGTCACCTTTTTGTCAGAAGGTTTAAGAGAATTGATTTGATGCTAGCCATAATCAGTGATAAAGTTATGTTTGTGGCAGCCAGGCACTCTCAAAGTATGCTGAATGAATTAAAAATGAAAACAAGCTCAGTAGTTAAAAGGGGAAGGCGCCAGCAACTAACAGGCATAAGTTAGGAAAATATTTGAGTTCTTGCCAACCAATCAGATTGCACGTGCACCGCATGGAGCTGACCATGCGTGACCAATGCATGCCACGCGACGTGTATTAGCCGCACCGTGGAAATGTATGCACTGTTTGAATTAATAAGCTCCTCCCCCTATCAAGTTTTGTCTTAGGGTAAAACTGAACAAAGACGTAAAATAAACACAAATTAACTAATTTATAGGGCCTTGATGAGGGTGAGTATCACACAGTACCCATTATTTAGGCTGTTTTTGTCACCATGTACCATAATTCTCACAAAACTCACAATGTCATTTTTATTCTTAACTTATGCCTGTTAGTTGCTGGCGCCTTCTCCCTTTAAAACATGCAAAATATAATTATGCCATGATGTTGAATAAAAAACCAATAAAAATGAACCAATACCAACACAGTTTAGGATATGTATGCAATATTCTACATGAAAAAGATCCATGCTATCTCATGAACATACTAGTATACACTCCTTATGTACCCCTTTATTAGAGATCGTTTTGAAGGATAATTATTTCATTTCAAAATATTAACTTATTGGACTTAGTTTGTGACAAGTAGGTTTTTTTCTTGTCTGTTAAATATGTCATTGCCAGTTATATTTGTTGTAATGTATACTAATTCTCCTAAAATTATTGCATTTTAAATCATCTATCGGGCCCGGAAATATTGTTTGGAGGTTTTTTCCAGTTTTTTTTCCGGTAAAAACCAGAAAAAAATGGTTTCTTACAGTTTTTCTGCTGTCCCGGAAAAATACTATTTTTTTTCCGAAAGAAACCCAACCCTGAAAACTACGTGTAAGAAGGATAGTCAGTTTCGGGAACATCGATTTGCAAAGTTGGGATACACATCATCCACAATACTGTACCATCTCCAAGACTATGAGGAGCTGTCATCCATTTTTCGTCATATAACCATCTGCTCACGAACAATATGCTGTTTCATGATGCATTTTATTTTGTACTGGCAAGGTGCACTTTATATGTAGAATTTTACCACATAGTTGCCGTTACAAGAAGCCAGTTTATATTTTATCATATTCATTAATGTAAAAACATCGATTATATTCAGTGTAAAAGTGAAGCACAAAATCATAGGTGTAAGGGGACATTACCTAAAGTATGACATGAGGGGGTTTTACCGGCACTATAATCATTGACAAAATCAGAATGACTGTATATTTGACAAAGAAGTTGGAACCAGTTCAGTAAAAATTAATATTCTTAATACATTTCTTGACCCTCAAAACCTAGGATATGACCACAAAAATGGTTAAAATTGGTTGCAGAATGGCGAAGTTATAAATAATTATACTTGCTACAGTTTTTTGGGTGGCACCTCCTCATTTTGTTGGCTGATTTTCATAAAGTTGTGCGAAACTCAAAGTAAAAAAGCCATGAAACATTGCGGCAAGAGTTTCGCATTACTGATACAAATGTATATCACTCGAGACATCGAGGTGGGGGCCCCTCTCTGCAGAGTTAGGGTTCAACTTCTCCCTTAGGTCAATTTTATCATTGTAAATGAATTCTTTGTCCAAGAAAACCTAGGAAAGGCCACAAAATGTTTGAAATTGGTTGACATTATGGTGAAGCTATGAAAATAACTGCTGCAGAGTGATGATCCCCCCCCCCGACCCCCGGACCCAAATCAGTTTTTTGGCGGCACTTTCTCATTTTTTAACAGATTTTCACAAAATTGGTGTCAAAATGCTCAGGAGATCAAATTGCATAAAATAAGCATGAGCCTAAATTTATTTGAAACATCACCATTTTTACACCCCTGTATAGCCTACCCCTAATAAGAGGTAAAGTTTAAGATAAAATATTGAATTACAGTTTAATGTGCTCATAGATTTCATTAGAGTGTGAACTATGAAGTCAATGTGAAGTCTTTGTGATAAAGTTGAAGAATTGACCATCGTGACCCCTTAATTGGCAGCCATGTTGGATTTCACTTTCAAGACTAAGTCAAATCATCAAAATGACATCGAATTTGAATTTGTTGACCCACAAAACCCCAGAATCCAAATTTTGAGCAGCACAGTAGGCCAAACCACTGAAAATGTATTTTTCAAAATGGCCGCTGGAGGCCATTTTGGATTTTGATTAACAATGAATCCGTTAACTGTATCTGGTTTAGTAGAAAGGGTTAGTTTTGAATATTTTAACTGCCCATCACTCAACTCAGTGTAATTAGAGCTTTCTTTTGCGCCCAATATGAAGTCTATACGATGAAGTTGAAAATTTGACCTTTCGTGACCCCAAATTGGCAACCATCTTGGATTTCAAGGTCAAGACGAAGCCAAATCATCAAATTGACATCGAATTTGAATTTCTTGGCCAGCCAAACCCCAGGATTCATATTTTGAGCAGCGTTGTAGGCCAAACCACTGAAAATGCAAAATCCAAAATGGCCGCCGGCGGCCATTTTGGATTTTTGCGAGGGTCATCCCCACTAAATTTTTATTTAGACCTCAAGGACGACAAATACATTCAGAAACAGACCTTCGCGGTCCACGGTCACGGAAGTCCTCCAGATGACCCAACTACAATGTCCAAAATGGACTTTGGTCGTTCTTATACTCGGATATTCAATTTCATTTTTGATTGCGGCAACACTGTTTCTGCAACACAGAACCGTGTATACAACAGCAAGTGCTTTATGAGAGGGGCAGACGTGCGTCGGGTGACGCCTAGCATTAATCTGTCACAAACTTAGTCGAGCCCACAGTGGCGGTTTGCATAGATTGGTGACTGTAATTATATTATATAATCAATCATAAATTGGCATAATCATGAAATGTTCAGCTATTTTCTGAGATTATTTGTCCTGTTAATCCTGAAAAGCCAAAGCTCATTTTGGTTCTCCGTGGTCGAAGGGGGGCACATTGTGTCCCCTCTCTAAATTCTTTTTTTACCAATCACTCTCCAAATTCACCCACATGCAAAACAACGCAAATTCTTTTTAAAAAATGCAATTATCAGAATTTCTCAAGGTCACCATATGGGTGCGCTATTCACCGTAATAAAATAGAATACATAGAAAAGGGAATTTTGTTGTATATTTTAAGTTTTAGTCTTTAATATCCCATGAATACATTAAAGCCACAGGCTAACAATGACCAAAAAAAAATGTGAGCTACATAATCCTCCATGCTCCAAGTATCTTTGATAAGGTCTAAAAATGAAGCCCTGGAATATTTGTATTTCAAAATGATTATTTAATGCTTTAAAATGTGAAAATCGTAAGTTGACCGGATTCACCTGCTCATTTTCTCCCACAGACTTGCTGTATGTATATCTAGGCTATTTTGTACTCATCCCGAGTATTAATTGTTTATTAATTCATATCTTGCCAGTGGCAGCATAGATTTCCAAACTTCTGTATTTCAGGGTGTTCATTAACCATTTAAACACTACTATGTAGCTCAGACAGCAAAGTTTGACGTTTGATTTGAAGCTCCACAATGTTAGCCTGTGTCTTTAACAAGAGATAATATTTATTTTTAAATAGAAGATGGGTATTTTAAGTAAACATTAACTGTTTCAGGTTCATATTTTCATATGCAAATGTAATGTAATGAATATATGCACGTATATATGCACTATTGGTTGTACCAAAGAGTTGGAATAACATACATAAATGCAATTTTATATCATTTTGGTACACCTTTCTGATGGAATTACACTTTGATACGTCAATTCTTATGTGACATAAGTAAAAATCGAAAATAAAGAAAAAATAACAAAAATGAATTGTATGAATTTAATATTGTTTTTATTGCATGTAAGTTTGTTGAGCACACAAAAAACGCTCCTCTTTTGAGCAGAGAAATACGAGGTAATACGCACAGGTCATGCACTACTGCTCTCACACCGTGCTATACGTTATATGTTATATGTTATAAGTTATGTTTTTGTTTATGTTACTAGTATGTGTTATGTGTTACAAGTTCTATGTTATACGTTGTATATTAGTTATTATAAACTGCATTCATATATTCTTGTTCATTGATTGGTTAAAAGAATGTCACATGATGAAAAATAAACACACTACCGTGCGAATCTGTGAGAAAGTACTATTTACGGATCCGTAAATAGTACTTTAAAGCCGTAAATAGTACTTCAAAGCCGTAAATAGTACTTCAAAGCCATAAATAGTACTTTTGTCGCAATCTGATTTGCTCCACGATTTGTTCGATCTGTCGGCATTTAACCAATCAGAGGGGAGCTCATGCTGGCATATGCCAGCAGCGATTTTTCACCGCACACCAAAACAACGAAAAACTCAGTAAATATTGAGTTTTTATTATGAAATTTAAACAATGGTGCTGTAAATGTTACACTATCGGAAAGGTATGTAATTCCCTGTTGATATTATGCATTTTACTCATTAAATCATGTCCTAGTTTTTTCACAATTAACTTTTATATATTTCGTCGTGCCGCTCCCTGCGCTGTGCAGTGGCAGGAGCTACAGCTATGCTACACATGTCACGATTGCACAGTAGCGAATGCGGGAGCGAATGTCAGATATCTGGCGCCTGTCGCCGATAGCTTGACGAACAGGCCGTCTAACCAAGGAGGTACAAATAATTCGGCAGATGTTAGTTACAAGGATGGGAATAATGAAATTAAATTGTTCGCTATATAAATTGACCGATTGCGAATTCCGGGTTAGCAACACATGCGCCCGACGCTATATTATTCCACGAACTTTCGGAACTCTTGCTTCATACCGGGCTTCATATAGCTAAAGAACACCACGTTTGCCAAGTCGTCTTGTGTGGCTACATTGGTTAGCGCGCGTGTCACATCACTTAGAGTTTCATTGCGCGTGTGACCCGGGTTCGAAACCCACGCTACAATTTTGTTTTCACAACTTTTTTTACTTTTTTTTCATTAATGTCTTGGGGGTATAAGCACCGTTCTGTACGGTAAGCAACGTTAGTCGTTACTTACATGTAGTTAATTGTGAATAGTGACCTATAACGTAAGTTAGATCTGACGTTAGTTAACGCCGAGTTAACGTTACCGTTAATTGCATACATTTATTGAAATCTTTTAACCAATCAATAAACAATGAATATATGAATGTAGTTTATAAAACAAATATGTACGGCCTTCATTCGAGGCTGTAGTTTAAAACCATGGTCCCTCGGTGACTGCAGTAGTACTATTTTGTTTCGGGGCTGCGCCCCTGAGCAAAATAGTACTATTGCAATCACCTCGGGCCCTATAGTTTTAACTAGAGCCGCTCATGGTCGTACATATTTGTATATTATTGTAAGCCAATGGAAGCAGAATTTCTATGTATTTTCAACATGGACAATAAAGAATAATCTGAATCTGAATCTGAATCTGAATACCTTCACCAGTACATTCCGATTTGCAGAGTCAAGGCCGTCATGAATATTGATACCATACCTCATACCTGTAAATACCGATTTAGTGAGTAACGTTCGTGCCTGTGAAATCGCTACATTCAAATATTGAAGGTGTTCCCTTCTTTTACGAATAGGACCGAAGAAATTTCCTCACTAATAAGTCGATTCTGACATCAACGCACAAATAAAAGTTGGAGAACAAATGTGCTTTCTCATCAGCAACTTCATCCTAATCACTTTGTAATGTTATTTTTCAATACCAATCTAGAGACTACGGAACTGTTTTTCTACATCTTTATTTTATCACGACTTGAATTAAATTCTCCATAATGCGCAAATTTATTTTGGAATACAAACCTAAAATAGGATTTTAGTAATATTTGGATAATTATCAACAGGAATTTGTAAAATACCAAAAGTACGACAAGTCACGATATTTTGCCTTGCCCTGCACTCCATAAGCACGCACACAGTTTGTCCAACTTCCAAGAGATCTTTTCGGTTACGTTATTCATAAACTGTAATGCATCCGTTCGTATACAAATATAGAAACTAGTTCATTTTAACATACATGCAAAGAATATAGAGTGGTATTGAAAATGCTTATTGAACCATGCTTTGGCTGTTGAGCATTAATCAGCCTTTCGCGATAAATGCGGAACTCGTGCACCTTGAAATTTATTGTTGCAACTTGCGATACATTGGCAGAAAGCCGAGATCAACTCCACCACTCAATTAAACGCCATGTTGAGTTCCTAATTCTAGTTTCTAGAATTCTTCGAGTATGTGGCAAGAAGTTGTGGTTTCTCTCAATATTATCATTGGTTAGTATGTCATCATAGGTGGAAAATATCATTCGCCCACCAGTGTCAACAAAGTGTTCTGCCGAAAATACTGAGATTTATACCAATTTAATTCAGATATAGCACTTCCACATCATGATTCGAATGGTAAGCACTCACCATTGAGCCGTTTTGTATTCTATATAAGTGCAGTAATTCCTTCAGTCATATATACTTACTTACTTTACCTTGTTTGCTTTGTAGTTGAGGCTTGAAGCTTCTGCTTATGAGCCAAACTTGACGATTACATATTTGAATAATTAGCGTTGATAGGGGCCATATTTAACCGGATGGTGATGTCAATGCTTTTCTACAATGTAGTTCAGATTTGAAACTGTTTCTTGACGGAGCATCAACTGCTGACTGTGGCAAGCCATTCCAGTTGTCAATGCAACAGCTAGGAACAACCTCTGCCTTACATTCGTCTTAAATTGTGGTTTGACAGCATTGAAGCTATGACCTCTAGTCCTTGGATCACTCCTCATAGAAAATAAGCTTTCCTTTTTGACGTCTTTTCATCCTGTCATTATCTTGAAAACTTGAATCTGATCTGCTCATTGTCTTCACTGGATTAAGGCGCTGTCACAGCTTTTCTGGGCAAACCTTGTGTGTGACTTGCGGGGAGCAATTTTCCAGCACGCGTGCATCTTACCTGCTGTTACTTACGTTCTACTTGCGTGTTTTCCCTGTGACTTGCGTGTCCGGAGCGTGGGTGGCGCGTGAGAGCTTCGACACTGATCCGTGTTAGTTAGGGCAAGGTACCTGTGTCACAACTGCGTGTTACCTGCGTGGGAGTTGCCTTTGTTTGCTCTGTTGTTGAGGCTTCTGCTTATGAGCCCATCTTGACGATTGCATACTTAAATAATTAATGTTGATCGGGGCTACATTTAACGGGATGGTGATGCCAATGCTTTTCTACAATGTGGTTCAGATTTGAAACTGTTTATTGACGGAGCATCAACTGCTGACTGTTGCAAGCCATTCCAGTTGTCAAGGCAACGAACAGGGAACAACCTCTGCCTTACATTCGTCTTACAATGTGGTTTGACAGCTTTCAAGCTATGACCTCTAGTCCTTGGATCACTCCTCATAGAAAATAAGCTTTCCTTTTTGACGTCTTTTCATCCTGTCATTATCTTGAGTACTTGAATCTGATATGCTCGTTGTCTTCAATATTCAAGGGTTTAGGACTTCAGTCCTTGGAGTCTGGGTAGTTTAGCTGTTTTACCTCTGGTACCATTCTGGTTGCTCGTTGTTGGACTTTTTCAAGTTTGTTTTCATCACTGATCAATTTTGGTTTCAATACATTATTGCAATATTCAAGAGTGGGACATACTATTGACTTGTACAGCTGAAGCAATCCTTTGGTTCCCAAGGATGAAAAGGATCTCTTGATGACCAAAAAGCTTCGTGTTTGCTCGTTCATGGTAATATCAGCCGCGTGCTGCATTTAATCTATTTAATAGGATGGTATTATTTTATTTCACCAAGGTAACATCTGTATTATTTTAGCAAATTAAGAATTAAAAACATTATGTTGTGGAAGCCCCAATTTAATATCAAACTTTGCTATTCGACATATCTAAAAGTGTTTGGTCAAATAAACACACGAGAACACACAACTTCAGAAAGTTACGCTGTCACTCGTGATTTGAAAACTATAACTCGAAACTCGAATAAAAAGTAACGCACAGGATGTAGGGAATTATGTTGCTCAGATTTTTAAAACCGGAAACACTGCTACACGATGCCTTCAAATAATGAAATGATTCATTTGGTACTATTCTAACGTATCGTTGAGATGAAAATACTTCTTCCCTTCCCAGAAATATAATATTCAATATTAAAAAGTAATCTATTTAAATATAAAATCCGTCTCGCCATGATCAGATGTGTTTTTTTATTATCATTTTTCAACCTTGTCACACCATGGCCACTGATGACAAATATGACCACTGACTGATCATTGTCTTTACGGCGTTTTTAACCATACTTTGCTTGTATGCAGCAATGGAAATGCACACCTGAGAGTTGACCTCAAGTCAGGACACTTCAAGTCACCTGACCTGAAGTCATGTTCGTGTACTTAGAATTTTTTTCGACCTCGGAGAGTGTACTATACAGGCGGCAATTAATTGTTGCACTACAGTCGGCAATGGATTGCTATTACGACTGTAGAGGAAACAAGAGGAAACAATATGCATTTGAATCGATTATTCTAGGATGTTGGGTTTTTTTTTTTTAAATGTTCAACTGGTTTGTCGTCGGGGTCCGCCGCTAGTCATTAAGGACCGCTATTCATAAAAAAATTATTCATAAGGACCGCTATTTCATAATAAGTCATAAGGGTCGCAGTTCATAAGGGTCATTATTCATAAGGACCGCTATTCATAAATAGACATGAGGGTCGTTATACATAATTAGTCATAAGGGTCACTATTCATAAAATACCAATCAGGGTCGTTATTTATAAGGTCCCTATTCATAATACAAAAAGAGGCTCTATACATAAAGATCAATATTCATAAGGGGCTATTCATAATCGAACAAAAGGGTCGCTATTCATAATAGGAGAAAAGGGTCGCTTTATAAAGGTCAATATTCATAAGGGTCGCTAGTCTAATCGAAGAAAAGGGTCGCTATTCATAATCAAAGAGGGTCGTTATTCATAATCGAATAAGAGGTCGCTATCATAATCAAAGAGAGGTCGCTATTCATAATTGGGAAGGGTCGTTATTCATAATCATAAAAAGAGGTCGCTATTCATAATCAAATAGAGGTTCGCTATTCATAATCAAAGAAGAGGGTCGCTATTCATAATCATAAAAGAGGTCGCTAATTCATAATCGTAAGAGTCGCATTTCATAATCAAAGACAGAGGGTCGCTATTCATCAAATCAAAGAAGAGGTCGGTTATCATATCGAAAAAGGGGTCGCTATTCATAATCAAAGAAGAGGGTCGCTATTCATAATGTATGGGAAGGGTCGTATTCATAATCATAAAAGAGGGTCGCTATTCATAATCGAGTAGAGGTCGCTATTCATAATGTATGTGAAGGTCGCTATTTATAATCGAGTAGAGGGTCGCTATTCATAATCAAGAAAAGGTCGCTAGTCATAATCAAAGAAGAGGGTCGCCAGTCATAATCAAAGAAGATGGTCGGTAGTCCGTAATCAAAGAAGAGGGTGCTATTCATAATGTATGGGAAGGGTCGTTATTCATAATCATAAAAGAGGGTCGCTATTCATAATCGAGTAAGAGGGTCGCTATTCATAATCAAAGAAGAAGGTCGCTATTCATAAAGAAGAGGGTCGTTATTCATAATCGAAAAAGAGGGTCGCTATTCATAATCAAAGAAGAGGGTCGTTATTCATAA
>JZLH01S0002597.1:11723-25276 GCA_001188425.1 Eucidaris tribuloides
ACATGTAACAGGCCATCGGTCGCTTTGTCTTGAGAAACTACCTCGTAAGAATCTAGACTGCAGATGACAAAAATGTAGCATTTCAAGGTATCTTTCACTCCTGAAAGTGCAATTTTTGGGGTTGTTTACAGAGCGTAACACAGCAATCTCGTCTTGCTTTTAATCCAAACATGTAGGGCTTAACAACTCGTTTATTCTGGCTCTCCTGCCCCCAGTACGCCAATGCATTTAAAAATCCATTAGATTCTCTTTTTTCCCCGCTTCTTCTTTCCAAGGGAAATTGAGGGGAAAATGATCGAAAAACATGCTCGTGTCGGGGAATAGAAAGAAAACACGTCCGCAGCGAATTGTGGCTTAGCGCGGAATTCTGGAAGTCGAAAGTGTAGCGTTATGTGTGGAGAGTTAAGAAAACATGAAGGAAAAGTGAGTAACCATTTAAAGCAACAACGTAAATGATGGTATAGAGGTCAAGATGTCAGGAGGGTGGGGTGGGGTGGTGACAGAGGCGTGGGGGAGGGTGGGATGTGGAAGGGAACAAGTGGGACCAATAACAGTGTTCTACATTTCAGAAGTGACGGATCTCGTAACAGGTACTGAACAAAGTTCAAGCGAACTTTTATTGAAAAAAAATAGCACCCCCGAAATCAGGAAACTTTACAGAATAAGCATGATAAGCACGATTTCAGAAAATGGTGTCAAATGAAATTTTTATTACACTTTTTAGATAAACTTATATGTATATCATCTATTAATGCCCTAAAAATAACCTACTCTGAAACACTTTTCTTTTGATTTGATGAAAAATAAAATGGGTGGTACCTCTTTACCATTTAGCCATAGGAAATGTACACACTGCTGCCTGTTCTCCAATAATTTCAACTTACAATGTGTCACTATAAACAATTTTCAATAGGGTTGAATGTTGTTTTCTGATGTCTGGGGTGACAATATGATATTTTGCGAAAGATTGCTGAAAAGTTGTATTTTCAAACAAAACTATTCTTGAAAATCAGAAGCTGAAAAATTAAAACTACAATAAAGCTTCTACATGTACATTAACTTGTGTTGGAGTTTATGGGAAATGAGTGTTATAGCAAACTCAAATCAAAACAAAACCTCAGATACCTGCACATGTATCTGTGTCTTATCTCAGCACGCCAACAAACAAAACGTACCTGTATCTCTCTGTGTTTTCTTTTTTTAATGGGCAAAAAAACGTTGATGATATACTTCTACAGTGTGTATGTAACACCTGTTTACTGTATATACCAGTAAATCTACACATTCAAACAATTGTGAACATGTTTTCAAGTTGATTGTGTTGTGCTGGTTGAAAGTCAAGACACAATTTCTAAATTATTTGTGGACTCAAGATTTAAAATATGATATTGACCCACATAAATACACATTTACTTTAATTACCTTGTTGTTGTGTTTGTCTATGGACATTGACAAAGGCAAAGTAATCTAAACAAAAGAAAAATAGATAGATAGAAAGGGAAAGAAAGAAACAAACAAAGAAACAAAGAACAAACAAACCAACCAACCAAAGGAAAGCAAGAAATAAAATGAAAATAGAAAGAAAAATAGAAAAAAACAAAAAAACAAAGAAAGAAAGACAGTCAAACATACAGACAGTAACAAGGAAATAAACAGTGTATAGCCTAAAATCGAAGACCTCCTCACATATGGTTACAAAACCAGCCAAGGATCAATCATGGCCTTTGCTGTAGAGACAAGGTCCAGATATGTTGCTCTCAGGAGTGTAGCCATACATGTTTCTACATAGAACATGCCATTTTCTGTTTATGCCTGCCATTTTTGTCCAACTGCATTGCAAAATTCCCTCTTTTTTGAGGGATAAAGTCGAGACCAACCATTCCGAATCCTGAGGCCACTGGACAAATATTGTTCCCATAGACTTTGTACACATGACTAGGTCAGAGGCCAAGGCCAAGGCCGGCAAAACTTGGCCTCGACTCCACTCTCTAACCTTTTAGCCACCAGCTGGCTTGCCTCTCGCAGTCACTCCATCCCATGCTCCTACTATGACCTCAATTTCCTCCTCCTCTCTCTTAAACAAGAAATCCAAATTACCGGTAAACCAGAACCGTGAGAAGCAACAATACTGCCACCTGTCCTGTACAACCACTTAGTTCACACTGAAACTGAATTATTGAAAAGATATAAAAAAATACTATCTCTGCCCTTTTCACCTTCCGTGCCTCATCGTTTTGAGACCATCTCCGACTCTGAGATTACCCTGTCGCATTCTAGATGTTTCCCACAATTCCCACAGTTTCACCACACAGGTGATGTGATTCCAAAAAGTGATGACCTGACTTTGCTGTACTCCTCATATGTGCATAAGCTTTTTTGCATATATGTAAATGTTATGTAAATATATTCAAATTATATGCAAATTAATATATTAATGAACTAATACGTAGCAGTAGTTATACTCTGCAGCTTGAAAGATCGTTTGATTTTGCTTTAACAGCTTTAACACAAATTTCCCATGGACAATGAGACACCGGTTAACATCTTACATCATCTTGGGATGCAGTACTATACCATATTTATAATTTGTTAAAAACTAGGGATGATTATTTGCAAGAGATACATCCCAGATCAGGTCAGATGCAGGCAAACAATTCATACGTTTGTACCTCTCCACTTGTGTTCTACTTCATTTTGTTCATAATACTGTACATTGTAAATATTATGTTACGTGATACCTGATGTGCTTTAAACCTTTCTCTCAAGATATAAAGTCAAAGATATTCTCCCAATTTCTTTTCAACCACATCACACATTAGATTCACAGAACCAGTCCACCACAACAGAAGAGAGAGAGAAAGAGAAGGCTTACATTTCCTATGCCAATATTGGCAAAAATTGTCTAAGTCCAAACAGGCATTATCTAATCCCCATCACCCCAACAGCCAACGTCATCGGAAGTTTGGATAGTGTGAATTCAAGATGCGGTCACTGACTCATTACTGGACGTGTGTATGCCCAAGATGACCACTGCTCAATATAACGAGATGCTTGAAGAACTTAACATCC
Organism: Eucidaris tribuloides; assembly: GCA_001188425.1. NCBI lineage: Eukaryota > Metazoa > Echinodermata > Echinoidea > Cidaroida > Cidaridae > Eucidaris > Eucidaris tribuloides. The sequence goes on from JZLH01S0002597.1 coordinate 14,793, forward strand.
AGAGGGAATATGCACACTGACCAGTGGCATCAACGGTCATTTATTCATTATTCATATTGGCGGCATGAAATTCAATTGTTCTGCCTTGTCAATTGCTATGCGTCAAAAAAATTATATAAATAATTGGAGAACGATGTGAAAAATAAACACATACAATTGAATGATATAATAATCTTTATTTTGTGTTGAATAAAAACCATTAGTTTCTAAGTGTTATAATACTGGTCTTGCTCATAATTTCTCATTTACAAAGTTTCATTCATTATAAATCTTCTTTGCAAATATTACTCTACAGGGTTATAGCTACACAATGTAGAAAGAATTCTGTGCCAGCTGTAGGAAGGAATATGCAAGCAGAGTGAGCAAAGCGAGCGTAGCGCAGCATCACGGCGTGGGGTCCAGGAGCCCGCTTATTTTTGCCCCTGGCGGGGGTCGAGGGGGTGAAGCCCCCTAAAGTTCCTGGGTTTCCACATAGAGAAAAGCATTTGGAAGCATTTATTTTATAAAATACATCTATGGCTGAAATGCAAGGATGTTTAATGCTCAAAATACACGATTTATGTAGAGATTTAAAACATTTTACCATCATTTCAAAGCTTTTCTGTGTCGGTCGGAGGACAAATAAATTCAGCTCAGTGGTGGTCGGCTTCAGTTTGTGCCGGCTTCTACCAGCCGGCGCCAACCGCGGAAGGTATAACCCTGTTAGTCTATAGTTTGGTTTACTAATGAACTAAAGACAATATGAATTTGCACATTAGGGGAAGATTTATTTTATTATTTATCTCATTTATTTTTGTTTTAATTTATTTTTCTTTTGAGTCTTCTGTTTTTGTAGTGTTTGTAATTTGTTTGCAGGAAAACAGGTGCATTCTATACAAATCTAGGGCTGCACATGAGACTATCCAAGTTGGTTGATGGTCAATGGTCAGTGGTCAATGATTGACCTTGGAATAACACTTATATTGCTGGCCCCCTGTCCCTTGACTAATTGTGGTCAAGCCCCCTTTTGCATCCCCTGGGGGAGATTCAAGTCTGACTAAATATAGGCCTTCCCCTAGACTGACCAGCTGGATTTTTTTTTCTCAAGCAACAGGCCCCAGAAACTAATAAAATTATTGAAAAAACGAGCCCTTAGACATGGTAGCTGACTATGGCATTCTACTAATAAAAAACATGGTCGCTGGACAGTCTAATTTCTTTAATGACTTATCCTGAGGGATATGTCTAGATTTTAGCTTGACCAGTGGCCAGAAAATGAGAAACCAACCAACTTGAAGGGTCAGCTGAGGACACTGGACATGCCATGATTCATCAATTTGGCAGGGGATGGTCAGCCAGGCTTTAGATGGGGGTGGAGAGAGGGATGCAGGAGAATTGTACCATGGCATTTTGTTTTCTATGGCAAATAGCACACTGAAAATCAGCACATGCTCATACTGAACTTAATCCATTTGAATTAGTTTTGTTATAACAGTATCTTTTGGTATTCCTAGAGAATGCTAAAATTTTCCATTTGTATATGCATGTAGTTTAGTGTTGCACGACTAAGTCGCGAAAAGTGGTAGTCGCGACTGCCTGCACGGAGTCGCGACTCCGACTATCGGAACGCAATAGTCGACTTTTTATCACATGTTAATTTGTTTTAAAAACTGAGACAAAAGACAAAAAAATTGAACAGAACTACCAATAATTTATCTACCGTTTTGTGGCAGAAATGAATCCCCTATCTCTCTTCGATCGCAAATCAAACAGAACTGCCAAAATGTACTTGGATCAGCCTATAATCGTGCAGTGCTATCATACATGTGTTACCGTATACGTTGCACTCACTGCGGCTCCTACTGCGACACCCATGCACCCCACACCACCAATCTTGAACACACTAAGACGTTGAACACCGATAGTCGACTAATAGTCAAAGTCGCGACTATTGGTGGGCGACTAGTCGACTCTCTAAAATGCTGAAGTCGTGCAACAGTAATGTAGTTGATAAATCTACATCTACATTAGACATGAACATGTTATTGTTACTTTTAACTTCATGTAATGTACTGTACTAATTTTTGCAATAAACAAGGTGTCTGTCTGAAGAATTTTGCTTCTCCTTCCATATTTTCCAAGGATATAGCATTATTGTTACATAGGGGTAGCAGCAAAATTCCCCCTATTGCTACTTTGGAATTCACCCCATATAATTTGCTGGGTACATGGAGTATAACTGGTGGATGGTTTTAACAATAAATGCATTGCCAAGAGAGCTGTTCTGTCATAACAGCTGCCAATTTAGTAGTGTTTAGAGGCAGTGATTAACAATCATTAAATGTTGATTATTATTGAATGTAAATGATTGCAATATGCATGCTTTCAAGCTCAGCTGCAAAGCAACCCCAGCATATAAAAATCAACTCAAGATGTACAAATGTGGAGAAACATGCCAGAAACCTTTAATCCAGGTAAATTTGATGAGAAAATAATATCAAGGCTATCGCTGTTGAAAGGCAGGGTTGACATTTCGGCAATTAGCTAAAAGTGAAAGTCCTTTGGGGTGATGCAAGAGTAAATATATCGTCATCATCATGGGTTGTCATGTTACAAGTGTGTTTACAAGTTGTCTTGGCAGAGGAGTAAAACGCCTCTAATGTAACCTGCACAGGTAGTCTCGATTCCAGACCATGCAACTTTAGTACCTCCAGAGTACACTCACTCTCTGGCTTTTGCTACCTCCAGAGTACACTCACTCTCCAGCTTTTGCTACCTCCAGAGTACACTCACTCTGCCTATAGTCAAAGTTCGCAGCGAAAGTATTCAAGACACTAGTTGTAGTCAAAGCAGTTGACTGAAGACAGAAGTTTCCCAATCAATACAGCATGGGTTAACGTAAATGTCTGGACGCTAGACTACTATGCAGTGTAAATCCAGCCCACTCACTGGGGTCGATGACCTCTGTATTTGCCTGGTCAGAGCCATTCAACATAATTATCCCTTAAGAGCGGTCAGGTATGGAAGCAATTTCATGGTCGTTCCAGGTTATGACAGATCAAAATAGCCCATTTCTTAGAAAGTGTATGCTCGGCAAGAAAAGGTGGGAATGTGTGGGCTTGCAGGGTACAGGAGTATTTGCCCCCTCCTAGCAAAGTCTGATCCATGGCAATACCAACTGTTATACAGCCCACAGGGCACAGATATATCAAACAAAATATGTGTGTGTTATCCACACAGTTTACAAATTGCCATATTGACTGTTGCCCGAGGAGGGGGCAATAACCTTTCAAACAGGTCCCCCCCCCTCCCCACCTTATTTGCGGGTAATGCCCCCACTATATAAACAGCTCACCAGCACAGCCTATGGGGTTGGTTGCCTGGATGTGATATAGTAAAACAGGGATCCATCACTTTATGTTATTGCCAAGTACTGAAATGCAGTCATAATGAATTGTAATACATGCAGAAGGAGCAAGGAGTAGTGCTTGTTGAACCTGGGGGATGTTGCCCCATGCAATCCCCTCTGGTGACTCTATTAAAATGTAAACATTCATTTATGAGTCCAAGTATGAAGCCACTTTGAATGTAGTTTAGATTTCTAGACTGTACTGTATACAAATGTGGAGTTCAGCAAACTGCAAATGTAACACAGACAGCCAGTCTAGAGGTTAACCCGTTGGCTACGGGAACCGGATGTACCCTGTGTCAACTCTATGGGATTTTCAAAATCTCGGAGGCAACGGGTTAAGATAAATCATAAATTATCAGACTTCTAAATTTATTATCATGGAAAGCATTGCGTTTTACTAGGTCAACTGACAAAAGTAGCAAAATGCACAGTTCATGTAGTGCAGATTTATAATGTAATGTTGAATTAAAAGCATCATTTAATGATGTTTCCCTTATAAAAAGTCTGAACTACAGTACATGATCCCCATCCTACTAGTACATGTACATTTATCTGTGATAAGGTCTAATAATTAAGCCTTGAAAACATTGCAGTTCAAAATGATCATCAGGCACTGTTAAAAGGTGAAAATCAATGAGTGAGCATTCTAATTTTCTCCCATAGACTGCTGTGTCATAGAATTTTTGTCCCTAGGACATTAATTCATGTGCCGATATTCATCTGTACATATTTTGCTCACGACAGCATATTTGTCTAAGTTTTGTGTTCTCGGGTGTTTATTTCCCCATTCAAACACTTTCATATAGGTCAGATAAACACAGTTAACATTTTCTTTTTGAATGTGGCTTCCCTGTGTCTGCAGGTTGAAGATGAGGCTACAAGGCTACTATTCAGTGGACATACCCTCTTCTCTACTTGTCCCAGTGAGCGAATAGTGTAAATTCTCTTGGGATACACAGGTGTGAAAACTACTTAGTATTGCATCAAAGTATAATTTATAGTGAGTTATATTGAAAAAACAGATAGATGAATGGGTATAAGGCAGTATAGAAAACACCTGCTATTTTCTGCCAAGGGTTCAAGAAAATTAACTTCACTCTAGTTCCCAAGTGACCTCCCTTGAACCTGGTTAGCCTTTGACCCCCATATGGGGAAGTGGTATCTTCCATTTCTGCTGAGTCTAGTGTAGAGTTGGATGATACCATTGTTGAAGTGGTGGTCATAATTCGCTTACTAATACAAGTGCTACACATAGAATAGTGGCCAATATTGGTGTTGGATTTCCTTCATGAATAATCCTGCTCCCCATGCTTTTTCAAATGGTACAGTCCTAAAATAGTTTGAATGTACTACCAAGAAACCAAATGATGTTTAAAAAAACTGAAGTCTATCTGATAAACTTTATAAAGATTACACGTTACATGCAAAGTTGCTCATTGGACAAGTAAGTAACTATATGGAATGGATACAAAAACAACAAATAGTATATTTGGTTAATAATGATAATAATAATAATAATGATAATAATAATAATGATAATAATAATAATAAAAATAATAATAATTATAATAATAGTGAAAAATATACAATATTAAATAAAATATGAACAAAAATAATATGAAGAATTTATGAGGCCATTGCTCTTATTTGCCTAACAGTTAAAATATTTTCCCAGTTTTTATCACCCCATAAAGTCTCACGCCAAAACAACAAACAAATTAAACATCTCTGTTAATTTCCACACCGATAAAACAACTTTTATCAGCGGCAAACAAAGAAACGAAACAAGTCAGCATTTTTAGTGCTCATCAATCCGTCAACGGTCAAACGAATGCATCAGGCTGTCCGTCATGAAATCAAAGTCGGTTATATATCTCGTAACTTCACTTTATGACCACTCTCACAATTAGCAATCCAAGTTATTGTTTTATTCACTGTTTTTGTTTAGATTCCAATAACACCACATGTGTGACATTCTTCACCCTGGCTGCAAAAAGCCGCAACGTCCGACTGTCTATCCGTCTGTCTGGATTTGAACTCTGTTAATTGTTCGACGAGGAAATGGCAAAGATAAACATAATTCCCCATGTCCACACCAGTCGTAAATGTCATAAGTGTGAATGACCCATGTAATACAAACACACATTTTTGGCGTTTGAATGAGGTGTTAAGTGCAAAAGATAAACAGGTGATTTTTTTGTAAGACAGGGAATCATGCATGCTTTGTGACAGGTAAGTGGTAGTAGAGGGAATCAAGTTAATTGGCCGGGTCCAGAGGGGTGGCAGTCACAGGCTGGCAGCCATGGACTTGTATTAAGCATGATGTATTCCAGCTCTAAAAATATGTATGATGGTGTTTATGATATCTGTACATAATTTAAGAAGAAAAGGACATTTGATATTAATTCAATGGGTAATAACGCTCAACAAAGCTGAATATTATACATTATACAACTGAAACTTTTGGAGCTACATGTAGTAGGTATTTTATACAGCTCAATAGTTTACTTCTTTCACAAACCATACTGTACAGAGCCTATAGAGCCATTTTTTTCTGAATTTGAGAAAATTCAAATTCAAGAGGTCAGAAATATGGCAAAACATGCCTGATATATTTCACCTGTGTACGATGTATGTTTCATGACAAGTAGGCCTACATATAGCAATACTGTCAAGTCATGAATTGATTTAGGACATTATTTATTATTGAGAAATGTTTATAATACAGTGCCTGCTGCAAGATGTAAATCATTGAAATTATTTATTTCATTTAATTACGGATAAGACCCCCCCCCCCCAAAAAAAAAAAAAATAAATAATAATAATAATAAAAAAAAAAACTCATGGGGAAAATTGTCCACAGCATGAAAAGTTTCATGCACATAAATAGTTATCAAAAGATATATCATTATATACCTAGAACAAGTCTGAGTAAAAATATTTCTGGTGTGCAAATAATGGAATTTTTCTTTAAGACTGAATTCTGATTACAAGAAGGTACATGTTTATATTTACATGTACTTGTATAGTCCCTCAGTTAGATTTTACAAGCTCAGACACTCACAAAGATATCTGTAGTGGAGTGCATATACATGTACCTGCATTTCCATTCTATACTATGAGTAATTGCATACATTCTTTACTAACTCTAAGTTAAATTAATGGACAACTGAAAGCTGTATCCTTTCTAATCTTATTGCAGTTCGCTTTTAAAGTCTTTGCCTCTTACTCTCACAGGTACAGCAAATATGGCTTTCCTCATATTCCCCCCCCCCCCCAAAAAAAAGATTAACAACAAAAGACATGCACATCTGCAAAATGTAACGGTTCCGGCTGGCCCCTAATCCAGTCATAATATTTGCTTTCATGAAATAATTATGTCTCTATTTTTTTCTTCCTTGAGTTCATGACCACAACCTTTTCACACCTCATCATTTCAAAAAAATGTGATAAAAAGTGGGGGGAAAAAAAGAACAGAAAAGGGAAGTAGAGTATGATATTGCTGTCAACACCCTGGCTGGGCTGCCAGACACTTATAGCTGATAAGGGTGAAAGGTCACGCCCTTCATTAATGACTGGGGACATACTTCCTGTAGTACCTTCAATCAAACTATGTGCCCCTCCCCCTCCCCAAATCCCACTACACATACAGTGCCCACCCCACCCTCCCAGCCTAGCTGAAGAATTTCCCTAACATTTCTACCTCTCCACCCACCCACCCTGGAAAGTTGAGGAATTTCCAACATTTCTGCCTACCCACCCACCCAGGCTAGTTGAAGAATTTCAACAATATTTTCACAATTTGGACTCAAATTTGCCTCCCACACACATCGACATGATTGGGATTTTTCAAATGAATCTTGTTTGACCAATAACATATCAAAGTGCAGAATATTTCTGAAAGTGCAAGCACCTTAGTCTGTGAAATATCATATCGATGGCTGCACCACACAGCCACGTGGTGGACAGCTGATATAGGTCAAGGTCATAATATGTACATGTATTTCAGATATAAATACAGGATTATAGTTAACTCGTAACATGCCAGAGAAATTGCAGCTCTATGGACATTGTGTGTCTTGTATGGTGCATATTTGCACCTTCCATAATATTATTGAGTAAAGCAATTAAAAGTTGACCTCAGATGCATTTTTAAAGTTTTCTTGGGAAATTCACAACTATTTAACATCCAACTTCTCCCACCAAAATATATTATTTGCTGTTCATCATTGCATTCATTTCTGAACCTGCAGAATACTTGAATCAAGGGATAGAGTGCATGGATATATAGGAGGTACAACTATGAAACTACATGACTATGAGGATGTGGCCATCAAGGTAAGTTCAAATTAATGCTTTGCTAGTTTGAAAGACTTGACAAACTAATGGTAGTACAATTTTGAGGAGAGGGGGGATACAACCACATAAAGTTGGTTTCAGTACATATTTATCAGGAATATTTCCATTTTGCATCTCAGCTGCCGCATTTCTTTTCCTTAACCCGTTGCAGACGATTTGATTTCACTATAACACACATTTTCCATAGACTCCAACACAAGTTAATTTGTACTTAGTCTCCGAGTAAAAAAACAACAACAAAAAGAATCACACGCTTGATAAAGTTTAGAATTAACTCCCTCATCAGGAAAATCACTAGTCGCCACGATAGTTGGCCGCAGCTATTTCCCATAATGCAATCTGACATTTTGCAGGCAATGTTACAAGCGAAACTATTCACCATCTTGATTGTGAAACAATGACATTGGTTCATAATTCAATTTGCATATGAGTGCTCAACCTTGACATTCCAAAGCCAATCTTTCCTCCATTTGTCTGTCCATTCTTCTCAATTTGTGTTCAGGTTCTGCAATCCTGTGACGACAATGCTACTTGCTTCAGAAGAGAGAGAGAGAGAGAGAAAGGGGGAAAGATAATACTATAGCAATGGGAGGTGGCGAAAGAGCCGTTTGCAGATTTAATCCTTGCGCAGGCCGAGGAATCCTTTGCAAAACAATTTTTGTGCAATGGGCATCAATAGGTGGGGGGCAGGGCGACATTCCCCCCCCCCCCCTACCACACACTCTTTCAAAGTTGGGAGTGGAGGGAACATCATATCATACTCCCAGTGTGGGGATAAGGACCATAACTACGAGGCACCTTTTCTATTTTCTGCATATTTTTATCTTTGTTGATTACAACAGAAATCATTTTAATGTACCCTAAAATACAATTTTGAGGAATTGTTTATTTGTTTGTTGTTATTGTTGTTGGTTTTTTTTGGGAGGGGGGGAATTTCGAACCATGTAAACTACCCTTCCATACCCACTTCTCCCATACAGTCTTCCATTCCCTCATAAAGGAGTTCTGACCCCCCCCCCTTTCCAATTTTGAGAAGCTGTTGACACCAGTATTTTGTTTTAAATACCACAGTGAGGGTGAGGGGAAGTAAGGGAGACAAGTATTACGGCACTAGAAAATAAGACCCTGGAATCTATTAGTTCGAGTTTGAACGTCTTAAAGATGGAGTAAACGTTAAATTTCACAGCCCCATGACAAGAGTGACAGATCCGGAAGAATCGTAACCACTGTTATCAAATAACACCCATCATCATGTTTCACCCATATTGCATTTATTTTTCACTGTCCACCTGTGAGCGATCGGACATAATGCAATTTCTTGACAGATGAATCAATTCATCAATAAAGAAACATAATATAAATGTGTCCCACTTGGCACATTTAGACATATTTTCCCAGTTAACCATCTAAAGTGAAGACATCTTATAATGACTGAATACTGTTCCTGCAATATGTTGCTTGAAAATTGGCAACTTTTAGACCAATGATGAGACTGCCAGTAATGTTGCCAAAAGTCGGAGTCGTGACTATCATTGAGGAGTCGCGACTCCGACTTTAGAAATGACAGAATCGACTCCAAGTAATCACATATGTATGTCATACTCATATAAACCAGTCAAAACATCAATGACAATGTGTGAGACAATGGTAGAAAGTAAATTTTGAATGATCGTAATCACAGTTGAAACAGCATAAGTTCAAAAATAATTTTCAAAATGAGATAACCATTATCATTGGGAATGAAATTGGACAAAAATGGACTGCTTTTGCATGAAAATCACTGAAATCATTGAAGGAGGACACTGAACAGTCATTGTATAGGTTGTAGTGTGCTTCTTTTTACCTATTGATCATAAACAGAACCGAATGCCAGGAGTCGGCAAATGGTTGGAGTCGCGACTTTTGATCGGCGACTAGTCGACTCCCAAAAATCCTGGAGTCGTGCAATACTAAATGCCAGTCATAACATGCAACTTTGAGTATTTTTTATCAGAGTGATACTATTGAATTTTACAAGTTTACCCATCTTTTCTGCCATCACAGAGTAGGGCCTACTGTACAGACCTAGACACAGAATAGCATATGACACGGTCCCAGGCCCATTGTAGTAGTGATAATGAAATTTTGATAGAATTTGGGAAATTTTTTAACTTAAAACGTGACAAGGTTTAGAGGACTATTGCTGTTATCAGGTTACTGTATCGCTGTTGCCAATTTTAGGATACACATTGTATAATTGACAAATTATACAGTAGAATTTTTCAATTAAAGCTCTACAAATTATAGTAAGGTTATTCTAATATCTTCAAACATACACAAAAGAAAGAACCGGCACAATCTCAAGGTATCAAAATTTAAAAACCTTATGATATGCATGATGATTTAAGGATTATTTTCTTACTCCTGCACACATACTGAAATGATTACAACGTGTGATAACTAATGTGGTGCCCATCATTGGACCAATCCTGCATTTATTCTTGATCAATGACAGGTTAGGGGAAAACACAATCTAGTTGAGATATGACTTGACAAGATGTTTGAATTTGTCAATCAATGTCAGAATGTCTGAACGCCCCTCTTGATGGAAATGGGAGGAAGTTTTGGACAAATATTTGGGAGATATGTCTTGATTCGTCTGTCAAGAAATTGCATTATGTCCAATGGCTCACAAGTGGACCTGGAAAATAAATGCAATATGGCTAAAACATGATGGAGGATGTTGTTTGATGCT
>JZLH01S0002612.1:0-14754 GCA_001188425.1 Eucidaris tribuloides
TTCTTCCCTCTTCATATGAATAATTCATTAGAGGTCCTTGACTAACGACCAGTTTATATGAGTCTTATACTAAGGGCTCTAAGTCTTTTAAATAAACGTACCTCGGAAACAATCTTCCACCTGGTTCGCAAAATTTACTGTATATATTTAAATACAATTACCCTTATGAGATATTAAAGCATATTCTAATTCTCACGTGACAGTAACTGGGGTCAAGTATGTACTATGGGGCAACAATGAACTGATTAGATTTTGGAGCCCAAAGGTCAAAGGTCACCGGGCCTAAAATATGTCTGATTTGGGCTCGTTACCGCGATAACTTGTGAACGGCCTGTCGGATTTTGATGTACTTGGGTGAAGTATGTATTATGAAGCAACAATGAACTGATTAGATTTTGGGGTTGAAAGGTCAAAGGTCAAAGGTCACCGGGCCTAAAATATGTCTGACGTGGGCTCGGTTACCGCGATAACTTTGAATGGAGAGTTGGATTTTGATGCAACTTGGGTGAAGTATGTATTATGATGCAACAATGAACTGATTAGATTTTGGGGTTGAAAGGTCGAAGGTCACAGGGCCTAAAACATGTCTGATTTCGGCTCGTTACCACGATAACTTAAGAAAGGCATGTTGGATTTGCATGTAACTTGCGAGAAGTATGTATTATATGGCACCAATGAACTAACTGAATAGATTTTGGAGTTGAAAGGTCAAAAGTCACGAGGAGTGATAGATGTCTGATTTGGGCTCATTACCATGATAACTTAAGAATGGCTGGTCCGATTTTGATGTTACGTGTGTGAAGTATGTATTATAAGGTACCAATGAAACAATCAGATTTCAGGGTTAAAAGGTCAAAGGTCCAAGGTCACAAGGCTCCATACTTAGTGTCTTAAAGTTTACCACAATAACATGAGAACGGCTTATCAAATATTGATGTAACGTGGGTGAAGTAAGTGTTATAATGTACCAATGAACCTATCATATTTTGGGGTTTAATTAACAAAGGTCAAAGGTCACGAGGACCCATACTTGATATCTTTACCACAAGAACTTGAGAACGGCTTATCGAATATTGATGTAATTTGGGTGAAGTATGTATTATGGGGCATAGATGAGATTTCAGAGTTGAACGGTCAAAGGTTACGATGCCCCGTACATTCAAAGTTTGGAATTGGACGGGGGTGCGGAGGCATACCCCATCGGCGGCGTGCAGCCGAATTGCTCTAGTTTTATTCTAGAATAGTTTTTACCCCAAGTTGAGGACTACCTCCAATCATGTCATTTACCTTTAATCAAATTATCGTAATATGAAATAGCAAAAGGGCGTAACAATGAAGTGAGTGTATGACAAACCATGTATTGCAGTACACAATGATTTCTGTCAGTTCCTTCATTTCTGTGAGTGATGAAGCTAATTGTCTCATAATAATCACCATCTTCTTTTCCTAGAGTCCACTTGAGATCAGTAAACAGATTTGTCTTGCCATACCAGAAGCTGAGCTTGGTGCACCCCAACTTGATCCTGATGATCTTGTAGTACACGTAAGTACAGAGGATTCACACAAGTCAGCTGATATTTATTTGTATATTGGTCCATCGATGGTAAAGGACGTTATCAGAAATGATTGAATGATTAAACTGCCTCATACAAATTACCTCCAAAGGAGATCAATTAGTTAAATAATGCTGTTTCGAAAGTCCATTTTTGGTGCACATGTAGTCTCGGTTCCAGACCATGCAACTTTTTCTCCTTCCAAATAGCAGTGTGGGTGTGACACACTCGCACCATGCGACTGTAGTCGCAGGTTAATTTCCAGAGACTAGTCTTAGTCAAAGCAGTTGACTGAGGATAGTAGTTTCCTTATCAATGTAGGATGGGTTGATCTAAATGTCTGGAAGTCAGTGCATGTGTACAATGTGATTTCTTTTTTTTTGGGGGGGGGAGGTGAGGGGCAAAGTTTTCATGCTGTTTTAGACAGCCGGCATATACATATAAGCAATCCTGTTACAATAACAGCGATGATACTACACAGGACTAACACAAACAATACATTTTTGAATGATCAGAAACACGGTTTTAACAACCCCCAAATAGAAATAATTCACACAACTTACCATTAGCACTGATGACAAATTAAAACAACACTGAACTACCTGACTCATCAAACCATTGAAGATTAAAGGTAAATGACATGATTGGGGGTAGTCCTCAACTTGGGCTGAAACTACTCTAGAATCAAGTAATCTATGCAAGGATTCTCCTGTGAAAATCTTGTAGTCAAATGTTGACTCATTCTAAAATAAACAATGTCAATATCACTCATAGCAGGGAAACCTGCTGTGTGGCTCTCTATGGGGCTTATTTTTATCATGCCCGGATAAAATTAAAATACTTGTATGTTTATGCTTGATTCTCCGTAAGTAAACAAATTACAGACAAATCCTCCGAGGTGGGAGATCCACTCCTGCTAGTGTATAGTTGGTATATATTTCAACTCATTTTGTTCTTGAGGCATTTTCAAGTGTTCCCAATCATGTCTCTAACCTTAAACATATTTTTAAAATAGAATTTGTCATGAAAGTCCTGTATGCATGATCAGGCTGTGAGAGGGCATTGTCTGTTTTTACTTGTCTTCCAAAGTGAGGAACTTTGCCACCTAGGTCCACCTCAAATTTAACTTCTGTAATGATCGTACTTGGTGCAGTTAAATTTAAACTGTTGAGGTTGTCTATTTTTCCCAGATTGTCAAGATGGACTATGGCATGGGCAACCAGAATCCTGTGGATTATGTGAGATTCTACTCCAAGGAGGACCCTTCAACAGCCGTCAAAATCAGGAAAGGACAGGTAAGACCAAAAAAAATATCATGATTCTATAAATTTCTAAGATATTTACAGTATGAAAAACATTTGTTCAGGGATGGTACTACACACATGGAAAAGTTTATATTTATTAACTCCAACTATTTTCATTTTTTTACTTCTTTTTGTAAATTCGGTTTATCTTGGAATTATACTTACTTGCCTCTCATGATTACATTCTTGAATTGCGTTCCATCAAAAGAGTTTATCAAAAATGATCTAAAATATGAATGATTATTTTGATTTCTTTAATAATTGTTATGCACTAGACAAAAATAAAATATATTTATGATGCCAAAATTAAAAACAGTGCATGGTAAAACATCAATTTCATTCATGGGTTAGAAATCAGAATAAATTACGACTGGAGATTAGCAAAAATTTCAAAAACCAATTAAATATTTGTTGTAACATTTGCTCTAACAAATATGTGAAGGCAATACTTTCACACACGTATAAGTCTGTATTTATGTATTTAATAAGTAAGTATGATCACTTTTGTGTTCTAAATTTTGTTAATTAATGTAGGTGAATAGCGTACGCGAAAGTGATCTGATAAGATGCTGAGTTGTATTAGTTATAACTCATTCGTTTTAGTTTTGTTTCTTGCCAATAGGATATGTATTTTATAGTCAATCTATCTGCATGTTTAGGTGCCTTTCCTAGTAGTGGTATTGCTATTTTGTAGTGTGCCTTTTACCATATTTGCTTAGCTTTAATTAACCGGTATAACACAGATACAGTGTGTCAGCCAGCAAAAGAAAGGAAACCCGGATTCATCGCAAAAAATATTCTATCGTAAATGAATACGTTTCTTCATAAAATTTAGTATGATTGTAAAGCGGTCTGCTTCTCTTCTTTTCCATTTGATACATTACTTTGTATCATCGTTCACCATAAATTGCACTAAAAGACAATGGATACTCGGTTGCTAACTAAAAATGTTCATTTGCACCGCGCGATATTCATCTTTGCAAGTCCATTTCAATGTAAAAAATGTAAATTGTTTTTGAAAAATAAAAAGCATGACGTAAAAATTCGGAATTTCATCTCTCATATTGACACCATCCAGGCGTAATAAAGAATTATGTATGACCGGAGATACAAATGTAAAATTAAACTTGCCTGTTTTAGCGTGATTTTTTATAATGAATACATTTTTGCAGAACGAGAGGTAGCAGAACAAATGAGGGCGCACTGCACCGCTGACTCACATCAATATCCTTGGCTGCGGAAACAACAATACTCCGAAGTCATGTTCGCAGGGGTAATTTAATTGGGGGACCTGCTGGCATGGCAATTCCGAAAACCTGTTAATGAATGGCATTTTTGGAACATTTCTGAAAAGCAAGCATCATTTCAAACTGTCTTTTCTCCATTGATGCAACGCAATTTTTCAAGCAATGTGTATCAATATGAAAGAAGATAAAATCAGCCTTTTTTTCAATGGTGCCCTTCAATGTCCGAAAATAACTCAGGATACATTCACAGCATGAAGAGCTTGAAATTTCAATGTTGCCTCGTGCAAATGATTTTATACCCGTCCGCCTTCTTATTGTCCTTTGCTCAGCCAGCAGTGCGTGACATTATGGAGAACTACTGCGTACCGGGTATCAAATGAAAGCACAGAGAAATATGCTATTCCACCATAGCTACATACGTATATTGTATTCCATAGGCTTGTGTATTTATAGATTATTGAAAATATCCTTCCATCAATCCTCCGGCGTTTCTGCATTTCTTTCTGGGACATCACTGTATAACAATTATTGCTTCGCCAATATGACATATTGGTAATGATGTTATTTCAGTTCAGTTCAGTCCATAATGTGGACTGTTTCTTCATCTATTACTAAGTTGTCACACAAAGAGTCAAATCATCTCAAAAATATCTTGCAAAGTGTGTGCAGATTATTCCAGATGATATCCCCTCCTCTAGTCATAAAATGTATGCATATAAGTAGGATTCCAGCTCATTAAGCTTCCCTTAGTTGGGAGGGGGGCCCCAACCGGAAGTGCAATGTTGCGGGCAGGATCTTCTCCATAAGATTCCTGGAGAAGCTTGAGACACTAGTTCAGCCCTTGCCCAACTGACCCAGGAATTTCAGATCGATTCCCTGCTTCATGTTTGTGCCACATCTCATATCGTGACGGGCAGAGCAGGGAAGTGCCACTCAACTGTGCAAGGAAGCGTGAGATAGGTGAACAATATTATAGCAGGATGTTGATGAGATGGTGGGCAACACAGTGACATGGGTGGTGGGTCGATTGACATTGCATCATGGGTGTGGCTGTCACAGCATTTTCTGATAGTAAGTGTAGAACAAGGGGGAATGATTGACCTAAATGGTATACTTAATTGTAGAAACATCATATCCTAAATCGAAGACTGCTTCCAATTCTGCCAGCTCCCTTTACTAGCTATTACCTTTTCTTGTTTTCCTTTTTACATAACCAAACACAAATTGCAGGTGTCTCACATGTTACCAGAGAACTTTGTGGACCATCACATCCGCATCTTCTGCAAGCACAGGGACGATGAGAGTGTCAACAAGGCCATGCATTGCATCTCAGCTTGGTGTGAACAGAAGGGCTTTAGGAAACCAAGGGTAATGTTTATTTGCTGGTTTGTATTGTGTCGCATAAACAAACCCGTCAGGGCAGAAACGCCTTTATGGAACACGCACATCGGCGCAGTAAGGACCTTACGGGAACATGCGCGCTTGTATACCAACGACATTACTGTGGTCATGTGCGTGTTCCATAAGGGCCTTACTGTGCTGACATGTTTATGGAAAAGGGCATCCAAGGGTGTTCTTGTGCTGACATGACATATTCACATCTTAAGTAGGGTTATGTTGTTGTTGGTGGTGGTGGTGTTCTTGTTCTTGTTTTTGTTTAAGTTAACGTAGATTTGAGAAGCTAGATTGAATTATTTCAAAGAATGATAGGTAAACAATGACAAAGTTGACGTTATGATTGAAGAAGTTAAGTAATAAGGTCAAAAGCACAAAAATAATATACCCTTATCCATAATTTTATGAAATATATACATATCAAGCACAAGACAATGTAATGCTGGTTTCTAAATACTGTCTGTTAGTAGAATGAATGTCACTACATCAGTTCACTCCTGCAAGTAGCATTTTCTTGTTGTTGATAGCATAGATGTTGTATTTAAAGGGCAGTGACATGATCGGAAGATATAAGAAAAATATGTCCAGAAACAAACTGGTTGAAAGACATACCAGTGTATACACCAGCTCCTGGCAGGCAGGATTTGTCTTGAATTTGTTTACTTAACCCCTTGGGGATGACGGGCTTATACAGAAGCCCAGCACATGAGACATTCAAAGACTTCCACACAACCCCAAAAATCTCTTCACCCAAACTAAGATTGTATTTCCCTCAAATGACTCTGTACCACTAAGTACACATTCTGAGCTGAATAAATGAAGAAAATCATTTCTGGGTGTGATATGTACTGGACTTCTGTACAAGCCTGCCGTCCCCTAAGGCAGGGCTCCACATTAACTTTTTTTCCTACTTGCCCTTTGGGCAAGTAAAATTATCACTTTCAGAATTTTACTTGCCCGAATAAAAAATTTACTTGCCCGAAAAATAAACAATAATAAAGAAGAAAAAAAAAAGGATTTCTTATTAATTTTTAACCAAGAAGGCCTTTTTATACATGTGCCATTGGACGTTTAATATTTTAATTCTGGGGTTGCTACAGGTGTGATTTATGACTTAAAGAGTCATAAATTAAGTACAATGCATGAAATAATGATGAACACAAAATTTTAGACATATTTTGTTCTTTTTTGGTAAGAGGTTTGGACATGTTTTGCTAATTTCAGGATCAAAATTTTACTTGCCCAATTGGGCAAGTAAATTTTTGTCTTGATTGATATTACTTTGTTTTACATGTTTGTATATTCTGAAAAAATGAAATAAAATAAAACATGAAAATGTGAGACATCTTCAGTGAGTCCGAGCAGATTGTAACCGCTTATCTTCAAAACTTCACTGTCACTCATCCCCACTGAAACAAAGTTTGCAAAGGACTATGAAAACGAGCTCCGTAGGTGTGTGCATGTGTATGTTACTTCACCTTTATTTGATATTGTTTTTATTGATAAATCTACGGTGACGGTCTTCTAAACTTCTACACAGAATTTGAAATATATATATTATGCAAATTTTATTGTCTACTTAAAGCGTGTAGTGACAATGGGTGATTCGAACACTTGAAATACCTCCAAGAATCAAATGAGTTGAAAGCTGTTATTACCCAACTATACACTAGCCTGGAGTCGCGATCTCCCATATAGAAAGATTTGTTTCTTATTTGTTTACTAAGCTAGAATCAAGCCATGAACATAATAGTTTTTAATTGCTATCAGGGCACGATAGATAAATAGACCATTAGAGAGCCACACAGCAGCGTTTGCCTGCACGATGGATATGATATAGTTATTTTAGAATTAGTCAACGTTTTCACGTACAAGCTTTCTTAGGAGAATCCTTGCGTAGTTTTACTATGATTCTAGAGTAGTTTCCGTCCGAGTTTGAGGACTACCCCCAACATGCTCATTTACACTGTACTTTAATTCTACATGTACATCATTTTTGACAGAATGGCTGAGATAGTTGGCTGTACAAAGGTCGTGCGTAAAGAGAATTTAGCTTTCTGTACTGAGGTCGCTAGCCAACAAGATAGAAACGGCCATTGATGTGGACAAGTGCGGATTACTTTGCCCGGGACTGCCATAACCTGAGGCATCTCAAACAGCTTTGATCACTGGCGCTTTCGATTGAGTTGCCAAGTCATCGAAGTCGACGCGGCAGAAGGCAAAATATGCAGCAGAGGACCAAGGTAATAGCAGAGGCATTGTAATACATTTGACTCAGAAACTTCCTTTGTAAAGTGTATAAAAAGTGTTTGATTAGGTTTTGGTCAAATCTTGAAAATTTTTTCAGCAATCTTTCAATAAGTTTCGGTCTGTCATTTAACATTTGCAAAACAACTTTAAACCTTACTGAACATTTTTCAGAATGATATTGTGATTTTAAAGGATTCATGAGCAGAATATCACTTGTATTATTTCCTGTGGCAAAATGTGGGGGAGCGGGCTGACGTGGTAATCTTTTTTATTTACTTCTCTAAATTGCGCATTTCAAGCATATTTTCATGGCATTAAATTAACGGATGGTATGTCTATTTAAAAACACAAGAGGAGAGAAATAGTGTTTTTGTTAGTAACTTTGGTAATGTGGAATTTCAGAGATGATATTTTCATGGCGTATTAACTATATGGTAGTATTCCTATTTTAAAAGCACACAGGAGAAGCAGTTCTACAAAGCGATTTGAATTCAATCGTTTTACAAGGCGAATTTTTCGAAAAAAATTTTGGCAGAGTAACAAAAAAAATCAACGCTCGAAAATGTGCATGTTGCCATAAAAAGGGAAATAAATAGGTTTCTGCCACCACTCCTGACACTTTTAAACGTCATTTTCTTCATCTGTGGGCCTACACAGGAGATTGAAACCTATTACGACTATGTTTCACACACGGAACTATCTACATAGACGAGCATATCAGCACAAAGCTGAACAAAATTAATTAGACAAATGTAAAGTACATATACCCCTCTCAGTCCCTTTGTAATAAAATGGTATGTTGCTAAATGGCGGATTTTGGAAAGTTAAGCAGACTACTTGTAAGTACTAGTAGCCAGTAGGTAGTATTTCATCAGCCAATCATTATCAAAGAGAATGATGCCTTCTTTAAATTACCCATAAAAAATGCTGCATAAGTCCATACTTTTGCACTTCTAGTTTGAACTTTAAAAATCACGCAAATTTCCTTACTTCAGACACACAATGTCTAGGTCTTTCCTACTTTCTTTCAACCTCAGTCTGTTTGCAAGCCTGATAATTATATCAGCCACTTTGCAAGTTGCGTACGCGTTAAAGTGCAATAGATTATATCTGAAATTGGTCTATGCATGGTCACTGTTTTGAGAGATATTATCCCAGGAGAATAATTGCCTTGACAACAGATACCTGAGTTATTGAAATCCTCTGACTCAAATGGTAATAGTGAAACCAATTTCAATCTTTAATATACATTCTACCTATTAAAAAACATATGTATCTAAACTCTGCTCATTAACAGGTGATTTATGATTTCGAGAGCGTGTATATTTCCGTAAGATGGAAGTAGTATTCTGTAATATTTTTTTTATTATTTCAGGATTGTGGAAGCCCTTATCAGGCAGATCCTCACATTACGCAATGTTTCCTGGAGGCCAATTGGGTAATGTGTACTTTAGTGGTGACAGTGGTGATGATGATGATCATCATCATTATGGTGATTTATGATTATGATGACTGTGATGATGATAATAGTGTTGACATTAAGAATACAGGTAAATAATAATATTAACAACTTTGATTAATTTTTGCTCATTTCTTCTTTATATAATAGCTTTCACTGGTGTGTTTTACTGTTCTTTCTGCTGGCGTTGCAGGCGCTTGCTGTTGGCCTGGAATTGCCCTTTAATGTACTGCATATTCATAAATTTACAAGTTGAATTTCGGAATCAACCGTACGATAGGTCATTAATGACTTTTTTGTTGATCCCCCCACATGTCATATTATATCATATTCTGTTTTTCTGGTTTGTTTGGAAATGAGTCCTTCGTTGTTTCTGTTGTTTATTTTTGGATTGTATGATTTGTTTTTAATCACGTTGTATACATGCATACGCATTGTAACTTTGTTTTTATTTTGTATTTGAATCATGTGGAATAAACTTTTGAACTTTGGAACTTTTGAAGGTAAAATATTGGTAAAAAGATATAGGCAAGTCATGTTTATTGTTACCTAATGACTGTATGTCTGTAATATAGGTTAATCCTGTTGTTTTGGTCTCAATTACATGAGAAGAAACAAACTTGGAAATGTCCTGTCTTACAGTTTAAATACAGAAATTGACTAAATTATTTTAAAAATACCAATGCATTAATTAGTGTGTTTGCAATGCCGATAATACACAATATTTTTCCAACTAATTGAAATTGTAGGTGTTCACGTGCAATTGAACGAGCTGCTCACACAACAGTAATTTCTGACTATGCAGCAAAAAGAGTTAACATTCCCCCCCCCCCCAAAAAAAAGTGGATTTCGAATTCGTTCTTTCACTGTGACCGTTTATTCTCTTTAAACGAAACAAAACTGATTTTTGCCCTTCAATTTCTTATATCATAACCAGCCGAAAACTGACAATGTCAGAAAGCCTAGACGACATGTATGCCTACACCCTCTTGACGGACAGTGTGTTTGAGTACATCCTGCTCTCTCAGGATCCCAAGTTAGCGGACCCAAGGCCATCCTGAATAAAATCTTGAAGAGGCACTCTACAAGTGTGTCGGCCAGTTTCAGCTCCCAGTGATGCAAATTAGAGGTGTGTAACATTTTTAGTTCAAGTGAGTTATTGTAATTGCTTCTGTCTTGGCCATTCGTCATTTGTCGTTCATCATGCATAAAGTTTTGACCTTTTTATCTTCTTTAATATACATGATTGGATTTAGATTAAACTTAGCAGGAATGGTCCTTAGTGGAGGGAATTTAAGATTTCTGATATCATACCTCCCCACGCCCCCCCACCCCCACATCCCACCCCTTCCTGAAACACACACACACACAGAACTCAAAGGCAGGGCCGAGGACAAAAGTAGATAATCTTCAAACATCTTTTTTAGATCCAGAAATAATTTAGCCAACATACTATGTGTAGAAACCTCTATAGATGAAAGAATCATTGTTCCTTATTGATAATGACAATGTGGCCCCGTTTGGCCCCTGGGGGGGGGGGTGACAGGATGGAGGGGGCCATGTGTATCTCTTTAAAGTGCATGAATAGATTCAATCAAACTTGGTGAGATGGTCATTAGGGAGGGGATTCAGGGTCCTCAAATGGTACACATCTGTATGGGTAAGGGAGTGCAATTTCTCGATTTCTTGTTCACGGTGGGGTCATTGTGATCTATATATTGGCACGAAGACCAAACTAATTACAATTTGATGATCTGTAATCTCTAGAGGCACCAATAAGGGTTGTGTGACCTCAGGTGAATGTGTGTCCCAGGACTCTTCATGATTTATGGCCCCCAAGGCCTTCAGATTTATGTCTGTGTAGATTTAAGCGGCATCCTGAACTACACAAATATTGTCAGCTCCATGTAGAAAGGAAAGTGCATAAATGGCAGTTTGTTGATATTGCATTTATTTCGTCATAGTTAAATACAAATATTTCAAAAGCTCTCCATTATGATGTATTTTGAAACAGCCCAGTTAAGATATTATTCAGATATCCCCAGAAAACAAAGAGCATATTAAAGCTCAGTGACATGATTGGGAGAAGTAAAAATGCCTTTAAAGCCAAACTGGATGGAAAGGTATATCTAAATTTACACCAGCTGGAGTGGATCTCCTGGCTGGAAGGATTTGTCTTGAGTTTGTTTTACTTCAGGATAATCAAGCATGAACAGGCAAGCAGTTTAATTTTATCGAGGCACGTTAGAACTGATCCCTAATAGAAGGCCACACTACAGATTTGTCTGTTAAGGATATATACTGATGGACATTATTTTAAAAGAGTCAACTTTTGACCACAAATTTTCACAGTAAAATCTTTCATATTTTTTTTTTATTCTAGAATAGTTTTTACCCCAAGTTGAGGACTATCTCCAATCATGTCATTTACCTTTATCAAATTATCGTAATATGAATAGCAAAAGGCATAAACAATGAAGTGGTGTATGACAAACCATGTATTGCAGTACAAAATGATTTATGTCAGTTCCTTCATTTCTGTGAGTGATGAAGCTAATTGTCTCATAATAATCACCATCTTCTTTTCCAGAGTCACTTGAGATCAGTAAACAGATTTGTCTTGCCATACCAGAGCTGAGCTTGGTGGCACCCCAACTTGTTCCTGATGATCTTGTAGTACATGTGAGTACAGAAGATTCACACAAGTCAGCTGATATTTATTTGTATATTGGTCCATCGATGGTAAAGGAACGTTATCAGAAATGACTGAATGATTTAACTGGCCCTCATACAAATTACTCCAAGAGGAGATCAATTAGTTAAATAATGCTGTTTCGAAAGTCCATTTTGGTGCACATGTAGTCTTGGTTCCAGACATGCGCACTTTTTCTCCTTCCAAGTAGCAGTGCGGGTGTGAAGCACCCGCACGCATGCGACTGTAGTAGCAGTTTTCCAGAGACTAGTCTGATCAAAGCAGTTGACTGAGGATAGTAGTTTTCGTATCAATGTAGGATGGGTTGATCTAAATGTCTGGAAGCCAGTGCATGTGTACACTGTGATTTTTTTTTGGGGGGGGGGGGAGGGCAATGTTTTCATGCTGTTTTAGAAGCAGCGCATATAATATAAGCAATCCTGTTACAATAAAGCAATGATACTACACAGCGACAAACCAAAACAATACATTTTGAATGAACAGAATCACAGTTTTAACAACCCCAAATAGAAATAATTCATCACAACTTACCATTATGCACTGATGATTAAATTAAACCAACACTGAACTACCTGACTCATCAAACCATTGAAAATAACATATTTTTAAAGACACTATATCAACACTGTGGAAGACCCGTTTAAAACTTGTCGAACTTTGCTATCTGACATATCTGACAGTGTTTTGAATGGACAAATAAACACTCGAGAACACAAAAGTTTGGACAGTTATGCTGTCACTAGTACATATGTGCAGATACAAAATTGGCACATTAATTTTATATCGGGCCGATAGGATATCTGCAACACAGCAGTCTATGGAGAAAAGCTGGCAATGGTCTCTCAATGATTTTCACTTTTTTAAAACACTTTAATGATTGTTTTACACTGCAATTTTTTCAGGGCTTCATTTTTAGACGTATCAAAGACACTAGTAGCATGGGGAATCATGTAGCTCAGATTTTTTAAACTGAACATTGTTATACAATGCCTTTAAAATAAATTTTTGTCATGAAAGTCCTGTATGCACTACACGATATGCATGATCAGGCTGTGAGAGGCATTGTCTGTTTTTACTTGTCTTCCAAAATGAGGAACTTTGCCACCTAGGTCACCTCAAATTAACTTCTGTAATGATCGTACTTGGTGCAATAGATTTTCAAACTGTTGAGGTTGTCTATTTTTTCCAGATTGTCAAGATGGGACTATGGTATGGGCAACCAGAATCCTGTGGATTATGTGAGATTCTACTCCAAGGAGGACCTTCAACAGCTGTTCAAAATCAGGAAAGGACAGGTAAGACAAAAAATATCATGATTCTATAAATTTCTAATTTACAGTATGAAAAACATTTGTTCAGGGATGGTACTACACAGATGGAAAAGTTTATATGTATTACTCCAACTATTTTATTTTTTACTTCTTTTTTAAATTCAGATTATCTTGAGAATTTATACTTAATTGCCTCTCATGATTATATTCTTGAATTGCATTCCATTAACCCGTTGGAGACGATTTGATTTCATTTTAACCACACATTTTCCATAGACCCCAACACAAGTTAACTCGTACTTAGTCTCCAACGGGTTAAAGAGTTTAATTAAAAAATGATCTAAAATATATGAATGATTATTTGATTTCTTTATAATTGTTATGCACTAGACAAAAGAAAATATATTTATTGATGCAAAAGTAAACACAGTGCATGGTAAAACATCAATTTCATTCATGGGTTTAGAAAATTTCAGAATAATTTACGACTGGAGATTAGAAAATTTCAAACCATTAATATTTGTTTAAATTTGTTAACAAATATGTGAAGCAAATCATATTGTAGTATAAGTCTGTGTTTATGTATTTATAAGTATATGTATTGTGTTCTAAATTTCGTTATTAATGTAGGTGAATTACTACCAATGACTGTATATATATGCTGGAGTTGTATTATTATAACTCATTGTTCTTGTTTGTTTCTTGCCATAATTGTATTTATAGTCATGTATTCATGTTTAGGTGCCTTTGTCCTAGTAGTGGTATTGCTATTTCTGTAGCTGTCCTTTACATTTTGTTTACTTTAATTATGGGTATACACATATATAATCATTATGCTTGTCAATATGACATATTGTTATTTCAGTTCAATTCAGTCCATAATGTGGACTGTTTCTTCATCTATTACTAAATCGTCACCAAAGAGTGAAATCATCTCAAAAATATATTACAAAGTGTGTGTGCAGATTATTCCAGATGATCTCCCCTTCTCTAGTCATAAAATTTATGCATATAAGTAGGATTCCAGCTCATTAAGCTTCCCTTAGTTGGGAGGGGGGCCCCAACTGGAAGTGTAACGTTGCGGGCAGGATCTTCTCCATAAGATTCCTGGAGAAGCTTGAGACACGAGTTCAGTCCCTGCCCCAACTGACCCAGGAATTTCAGATCGATTCCCCGCTTCATGTTTGTGCCACATCTCTATCGTACGGCAGAGCAGGGAAGTGCCACTCAACTGCGCAAGGAAGGGACACAGCGGTGAGATAGTGTGAACAATATTATAGCAGGATGTTGATGAGATGGTGGGCAACACAGTGACATGGGTGGTGGGTGTCGATGACATTGCATCATGGGTGTGGCTGTCACAGCATTTTCTGTAGTAAGTGTAGAACAAGGAGGAATGATTGACCTAAATGGTATACTTAATTCTCCCTATCGCATATATCCGATACCCAAGCGATATCTAACATCGCGATACGATATCTGATCGATCGCTCTGGATCATACATTCCGGTTCAGGTTATTGTACAGTCAAAATCGCACAATAACACATCATTTCGAACTTT
>JZLH01S0002612.1:20935-35111 GCA_001188425.1 Eucidaris tribuloides
TGCTTGATTCTCCTTAAGTAAACAAATTACAGACAAATCCTCCCAGGTGGGAGATCCACATCTGCTAGTGAACAGCTGGTATGTATTTCAACTCATTTGGTTCTTGAGGCATTTTCAAGTGTTCCCAATGATGTCACTAACCTTTAATCTATTGGAGACCAAATTAATTTCCAATAAATGTGCTTTGCCATGGAATTACCACTTAGGTTTGCTAGGGAATCATAACTACTATGTTAAATCATGTTTAGGAAGGAATCTGACTAAATCTTCTGTGATTTTCAGTTCAGGTGAAATTAATCAGATTCAAAGATATTCCACATTTAGTCATACAATGTGGTGGAATTTCAAGGTCGTATTTGTCAATTTGTCATAATCATAGTTATAATTATGATTGGAACGAGATTGTTGTTATGTTGAGGAGTTATAAAGCCACGTGGACTTTGTCACAATTAAATAATTGTGACAGTAATTAATTAGGAATACATAGTTACGTTCATTTTTGGCAGCACAGAAGAATGATTTATACCATCTTAGTTTTAATAGAAGTGTGGTGAATATATCCCACGCGTGCTTGATTTTACAGACTGTAAAGACGTGCAGATTTTTAGCAGGTAATATTAAATGCCTGTACACTAATTCCTGTATGTGCTGTGGATGGAAGTATATGTATTTAATTTAATCCCCTGAGGACAGTGGGCTAGTACAGAATTCTAGTACATGTCATGCCCAGAGATGATTTTTTTTTTCATTCGTAGTGTTCAAAATGTGTCTGTAATATTACAGAGCCTTTTGTCAAAACCTTATTTAAAGTGAACAGTTTTGCATATTTTCTGGGCATCTTTGGGCTTTTGTACAAGCCTGTCATCCCTAGGGGTTAATATTGGATAATGACTAAAAACATTGTGATAGGCATCTTAACAGATACAAGTGCAGTGTTTTCTGTACATCATATTTTTATGGGAATGAATTCCAGTAACTTTGATACAATGTTGCTTATAGCTTTTATATATATTGAAAATTATTTTATTCAGGAATGAAATATGACTGTTGTGTGCCAAAAACCAGTCTTTTTAAAGTGAAACTGCTACCACAGGGAATACTTTCATTGCAGCTGATATCTTCCAAGGTCCAAATAGGTGTGAACCATGAAGTACAGTGCCAATGCAGTTTTGATAGTTAATACCTGGTATCAGTTTGGCTGTTACTATTTCAGTAGTGGCAGTGAGTAGCCTTAAAAATGAATAATAATAATTATTATTATTATGCTAATATAAGTACTTATACCTTAACAGTGCTGCCATGTGGTATTGATTTTCAGTAATTTCTACTGAAAATGGCAAAAAATACTGAAGGTTGCATGAAAAATTCAGAATTTATCAAATTGGTCTTGTGTAATTCTACTGCATTAATGTTAGAATTACTGATTTTGACTAAAAAATAGGACAAAATTACTGATTTTTAGGTATGAAATTACTGAAAGGCATTGAGGAAAGTTGGCAGTTCTGCACAAACTACGGTTATATATTTTTATGAGGCTTTGAATATTGACAGTCTCATATAAGCAGTAGACTAAAACTACAATTACAGTAAATATTACCATTTCATATACATATATTTATTAACATTCTTAATGAAGCTCATGACTGCCACATTTTGTTGAAAAGGGTGTTTTTAAAAAGTGTTCTATTTCACGTTTTAAGAGTACTTACCACAGTGGTCATTTTACAGTTAGCACAGAAGTTGTTTGTTTTACATCTTCAGAATGCATATTTGTTGTCTTAGAATTATAGTTAAACTTAAAGGCAGTGGATCTCATTTGCAAACAACCCCGCAGACCAGGAAAAGATAGTCCATGCCCTTAGGCTATTGATAAAAGGCAGTCTGTGAAATTTGAGGGTCAGTAGTTGCCTAGAATTTGAAAAATGCGAAAGAAAAACAATAGCCGCTTAGTGTACGTTCTATGGTAGGATTTTTTTTCTCGCGAGAAAAAAATTCAAATCAGAGTCTAACGGTCACTATAATTTCACTAAAACTGAGTTTCTAGCTCCTATTTTTTGCTAAAGGGTCCCAGATGGCATTTTCTTCTAAATGCCAGTGTTTTTACACAATGTTAATTTTTAGGCATGCAAAAGAGATCCCCTGCCTTTAAGGCTTCAATATACTACAAACTTACTCTTGATTTTAAAAAGCTCATGAGGCTCATGACTGCCGCAGTTTGGGAAAAGGTGTTTTTAAAAAGTGCTCTATATCATATTTCAAGAGTATTTACAACACAGGTCATTTAAAAGAAAATATTGAGATGTCATATGTCCAACCCTGATCGTGAGGTTGGTAGCCATGTGTAGAAGACTGATACTCGCTGTCCCACTATGGGCATTACTACAAGTGTGTAATAACTTGTGTATTACTGTGCGAATTTGAGAATGATGCATGGCTACAGGTGTGCGGATCAGGGAAGGAATCAAAAAGTTTAAGACACAATATAATATTGTGGAAGCCCCATTAAAAAATATGTCAAATTTTGCTATCTGACATATCTGACAGTGTGGACAAATAAACACCCTAGAGTACAAAACGTCAAACAGTTATGCTAACACATGTAAAATGTGTACAAATAAAAATCGGCACTTGAATTATTGTTAGCTGACAAATATTCTGCAACACAGCAGTCTGTGGGGCAAAAGTGAAATGGTCACTCAATGATTTTGACTTTTTAAAAATGATTGTTTTGGAAGTTTCTGCAATTTTTTTCAGGGCTTTATTTTTAGAACTTATCAGAGACACTGAAAGCATGGGGAAAAATATAGCTCAGATTGTTTGAATTGGAAACATTGTTATATGATGCCTTTAAATTACATGCTACATTACATTCCACATCAGTCTTCCAGAGTACTACTGTATGAGGGAGGCAATATGACATGTGTCTTTCTTCTGTCTAGGGTCGTTACCTCTATGTGGATTTCAAGTACATGTAATATTGAATACAGTATTATCAATCCCAGTTCTATGTCTGTGGTGTTGAAAGTCTATGTACCATGTACTTCAGTATATGAACCTATCTCTCAAGGAAATCCTTAAATAGTTCGAATAGTTATGATTTACTGTGTAAATTACTACAAATGACAAGCTGAAATACTGTCTATATTTTTCTATCTCCGAGAGGATGTAATTACTGTCAGATCACGTGCTCTTTAGAATTTTTAAAGGCGACAAATGCCTGAATTTTTAGGTATTTTTATATTTAAGTGGTATGTATCTGTACAGTCCTTTTCACCAATATGTTGCAGCCACTCAATAATGTTCGTAATTTACAATTTATAGACTTACTTCAGCTCATCAGAAGGGTTTTGAATCTTGCCAATTTTTTTATTTAGGGCTAACTACCTATTGCATTTTAAAGACACAATTTTAACATTGTGGAACTTTCAATTTTAGAAAATGGTAAAACTTTGATATCTAAGCTACATAGTAGTGCTTAAATAGACAGAACATCCTAGAATGTTATGTGGGAAGTTATGCTGCCACTGGCAAGGTATGCATGGATAAGTATCATGTGTTACTTATTACGTTGGTGGAGTACAATGCAGTTAAGATTTATAACACAGTAGTCTCTGGGAGAAAATGGTCAGGTGTATCTGGTCAAACTGAGTACTCATAGATTTTCACTTTTTTAAAGCACTAAATCGGACAATTTTTCAGGGCTTCATTGTTACACCTTATCAAAGACACTTAGAGCATGGAGGATTATGTAGCTCACATTTTTTTTTTCAGCTGTGTTCATTGTTAACTCCTGTCTTTCAGAATAAATCAACATTTCTTAACCTTTTGGGAACCAGATGTGCCCTTTGTTAACTCTATGGGATTTTCAGAATCTCAGAGGAAACGGGTTAACATATTTCTTTTATGTGGCAGATATTTTTCTCTTAAACATGTCATTTTTAACTGCCAAAAGGGACAGAAGCTCTTTCATGCCACCCACTGAATTTGACTCTGTACACACTAAATTCTAGATATGTAAATGCAAAAGCAACTGTGAAGTACAATGTCATTTTGTCAGTCTTTTGCTTCATACGTTGGTATTGAGTTTATGGAATTGTGTGTGAATTGTTTCATATTCACTGACTTTTCAGTTGTATAATTTTTTTCATTGAAGATTTATTTCTTTCGTTTTTGGTATATTCAGAAACCTTTGCAGAGTAAACATCTGTTAGTACTCAAAATATGCAGTGGACTCTCATTATAGCAAACAACTTAGGACCAGGACAATTACTTTGTTATATCAAAATTTTGCTATATCAGGGTTGCAAAAACAATAAAATACAAAGAAAATTTCAACTTTTGGACTGGAAAAATTTGTTAAAACAGGATTTTGTTTTACCAGTGTTCTTTATAGCGAGAGTCCACTGTAAGCACAATATGACTGATCAATATTTATGAAATATGTAAATGCCATACTCTTTTGCTATTCAAAGTATGTAATCAGCTTTCATATTAAAAGGCATTTCTAATTTAATTGATTATACTTGAAGAATCCGAAATGAATTTTTCTCATTTGATTTGATTGAAGGTCTTAATTGTGCAATTGTGTGATCATCTATGTGGTAAAATACTTAATTCTGTTTTATATTGTTATCTGGGGGTAAGTGGGATATCAAGAAAGTAACATTTTTTATTACTTTTAACTACATATAAAATGTATTCTGTAATGTGACTGTGTCCGATTTTTTTTTTCATTTCAAAGTTGGTGTACTATTGTGTGTGTGTGTG
The DNA here is from genome assembly GCA_001188425.1 of Eucidaris tribuloides. NCBI lineage: Eukaryota > Metazoa > Echinodermata > Echinoidea > Cidaroida > Cidaridae > Eucidaris > Eucidaris tribuloides. The sequence continues at coordinate 25,703 of JZLH01S0002612.1, forward strand.
TGTGTGTGTGTGTGTGTGTGTGTGTGTGTGTGTGTGTGTGTGTGTGTGTGTGTGTGTGTGTGTGTGTGTGTGTGTGTGTGTGTGTGTGTGTGTGTGTGTGTGTGTGTGTGTGTGTGTGTGTGTGTGTGTGTGTGTGTGTGTGTGTGTGTGTGTGTGTGTGTGTGTGTGTGTGTGTGTGTGTGTGTGTGTGTGTGTGTGTGTGTGTGTGTGTGTGTGTGTGTGTGCATGAGTATGTGTGTGAGAGGATACAGAAATGGACAGGATGGTTATATGTTTGTGTATGGTTATAAACCACTCCTGCGGAGATGTCAAACGTTCTTTTTTTTTTTTGGAGTATTTAGTTGTTTTTCCTTGTTACAAATAGCCAAATACTTAGGAGTTTGGACTAAATGCCTCAAAATACTTCTCTCCTTGAGATCAATTTCTGAACACTTCAATTGAAAAAAAAAATGAAAAATCTGTTTTTCAAGTCAAAATACCCTTTTCAGCCTCAAAATTACTTTTTTCATTCATAAGAGATTGACATTTCTGCTTGTAATCATAGTAAGTATAGTGCTATACCGCAAGGTAAAAGAAATATGGTGTGTACTGAAATCATGTGTTACAATTTTGGGGTGTCTGGAATGGCACAAAAAATGAAAATATGATGCCGTAGAACAAAAACAAATGGTGACAAACAAAAAATAAAGATGCAGCATAAATTTGCTGTTCATCTCTGTGTTATCAAATTAATGAAAATAAGATCAAATGCTTGATCTGTAATTTTTTAATGACTCAGAAAAAGATTGACCCAACAGGATTCGAACCTGAAACCTACTGATATCCGGTCAGCGGCACAACCACCAGGCCACGCTGGGTAACGGCATTGTCACGGTTTACTTGGTTACAAATACCCGAGAATCATTCCTTACGTCTGAGCTCATTAATATTTAATAAGCCCCCAGTAGGAACGAATTGTATTAATGAATGAAAGGTTTACAGAGATGAACAGCAAATTTATTCTGCATCTTAAATTCTCTCTGCAAACCTTTCATTCATTAAAAAAATAAAGAGTTCTCCAAAACGGCAAAAGGGTAATTTGAAACTTCGGAAAGGGAGAATTGCAATTGTGATGCACTAGAAAGAGGGATTGTGAAAAGTGATATGGTTATGCATCGGAACGGGTTTTTATAAGGTTGAACATGGGGAGTCCACAATCCTCAACCCCCCCCCCCCCATCCACCCCCTCCACCCCTTCACCCCCGGGGACTTCACACCCGGAGGTTCAATGGATCAATTCGCCCAAATTAAACTGGTACGTTTCAGGGATTCGGCTATATTGTTCGGAGATCTCCTCAAAAGGAGGGAGGGTTGCTTTGGGGGCTCATAAATTTGCGGAAATAAAATTAAACGTACTAATAATTCTACTCCGGTGCCTGTTGGCGATTGGATTTACTGGCAAACCGTGAAATTAATGACCAGTGAATATTTGACCGGGAGTTTTATAAGTGAAGGTTCATAAAGGATATTTCTCAAATAAGGCAAAGGGTATACATGTGTTTTATTTTCAATTTGTTGCTTCTTTTCCCTTTTCGCTTACGAGGCTTCCCAATGTCAATCACAAATTCCCGACGCAGATGCAGTCAAGTAAATAGTAATTGAACAAACAAAACAAAGCATTGTCCTAGAATTTTGAGGAAATGATACTCACATGCTTACATTAAATTTGATGTCTACTAAATCTTTGTAGAGAAAGAGACTCCCAACTAAAAGTGAATTGAAGAATGATATTGAAAATGATAAAGTGGAAGAAAAATAATTTATGTAGGGCCTATACTCCGAAACTGCATAGCATGCGAGTTCCGGTGGTGACCACAGGCCGTAGTGGTTTATAGACATATACATTCGATTTATTTGTCTTACTCCCATGATGCAATTTCGGAGTATACATAAATTATTTTTTTTCCCGTTTAACATTTTCAACATTATTCTTCATTTCACTTTTACTGCTACTTTTATTTTATTAAATATGAAATGAAATAATAAGCCCATGAGATAAGAGTATAAGTGGGGGCATGCAAAGACTTTTGAGTTCGGAAAAACAACTTTGGTAACTACATTTTGAAGTACTGACTGCAGTTATACTTTTATTATCTTCTTTCATTGCAGTTGATAAATTTCTCGTTGTGCGTTTCCATTTCAATGAAAAGCGATTGAGGATATGCTTCGACATTTTTTCTCTTTTTTAAAATCGATTTGAAGGATAACTAGTTGCACTCGGTCGGTCCCCCATAACAAGAAATTTTCGTAAATATTTCGGGGTGGCATGTAGTGATAAGGTTTATTGTTATTATTAATATCCTTATCATTATATACCGGGATTATATAATTATATACGCAATTTTGATTAACATTATGTTTGGTAATTTGTATTTGATTTAATATCGCGAACGAAAAATAAAACACTTCCAAAAATAAAATGAATTTCGAGAACAGAGTCTCTCCCCAACAATCGAAAAGTCGGATGAAATAAAGCAACATTTTGTAAACAAACAATACCAGTGTATTGAAGCAGGCAGCGTCACGCGTTTTTATGTTGATTCCATTTTGTCCTCACACTACATCAATGCCGTCTGTTGTTGACAATTTGCTGTGGAGTGACCGATGCACACCATCTCATAGTACGCACGGATTCCTACGCTAATATATTGGAAGAAACGTAGCGCGGTGTGAATGCAGGAACATATTGCTGCTTCAGCATTAGAATCACCTAAAGTCAAAAGAGTCGCCTGCATTAAGCATTTTGTAAGAAAGTACTGGTATTGTGTTTATTTACCATAAACATTCCTTGTACATGACTTCATGTGTTTTGTTTATCAATATCACTCCGCCCACGCGGCCATGTTGACAAGACCAGCAAACAGGTGTATTTCGGTTCGCTGATTGATCCGTGTGTCCATTCGCCGCCGCGGTTGAATTCTTTTTCAATGTCGATATTTGGAATTGTTTTTCATTAATCATGGAAACGTGGAATTACAACAATTACGAGGAGCGACTTGAGGAAGAAACAAATCGTATGATGCGTGACTTAGAAATAAATACAACAAATGGTCGCACTGTCAATCACCGCCAAAATGCAAACTTTGAGAGAAAAATGAATGGGAAATGGTCACATTCACAAACGCAGCAACATCCATCTCAACTCTACGGCGGCTCGTATTATTCTGCTTCCGATGGCGAATTCGATCGTACAGCTGACCCAAGGTCGAAAGGCGATGTCATGGTTCACGGAAATTCTCTTCATCGAGGTGTGATGGGACAACCTGTCGGCGCTGAAAATGATGGAACTTTAGGGGCTGATGACTACGTGGACATGGACGGAAACTCTGTGGCATTTGAACCCCCGAGGCCGCGACACAGCGCAGTCGGTGGTGCGGGACAAGTTGGCCGAGCACGCACCACAGGGAGCGTGGGGACCACCAGCCGCGACGCCGTCAGGCCTAGGGTCAGTGAACTCGATCGCAATGGTCATTCATCATTGGGCCAGTTTGACCGTCATAATTGGGATTCGCCCGTACCAGGACCTAATGCTAGTCTAAGGAGTAGTTACGATACGGGACAGTCTGGTCCTGGGTCTAGTTACCCGCCACATTTGGAAGGAGCCAAATATGGAATTCCGAGGTCAACTGGGACGGCCAATCCGCAAGTCGACGGAAGAGTCTCCTCCGGTAGTAACGAAATACCTCCGACATTAGTCACTGAGCATGAGAAAAGGACTCGTGGGTTACGACTCGGTGATAAGGGTTCTTCGGGATTATATGACCCTTCGCCTTCTCAGACAAATTTCAGTAAAAGTGACGCGTATGATAGGACTGGTGTCACTTCTAAAGTCGATCAGCGAACGAGGCCAGAAGCCCGATCAACATGGATAACCGACGATGATTTTGCACCACCGCCCCGGTCCCATGCGCATAACCCAAATCACAACGCAAATTCTTACGGGAGTACCGCTGCACAGATTTCGCATGACGTGGTGGGGTCATCGGCGTATGGCAACTCTCAACCATTATTCATCGATGTGAATGATGATAAACATCGCGATTTGACTTCATCCGGACATCGGGAAGTGTTTTATTCTTCGGGCAACAATCAGCAGCGACCCGGAAGTGGTGCAGCAGGCACAGCTGTTCAGCGAATTTCACCAGCTGGTTCTCAACGATCATCCGTGGCCAGTAACAGTTCAGGAGACACAGCAGGCTCTTCCCATAGTAGCAGTAAAATTCGCAGCCAGCAGGGTCAAGGCCAAGGAGGGTCCATAGGTGGAACTGAGAGACGGTCTTCCTTCAGATCCTCTCGGTCATCACAGTCATCTTCCGATAGAAATCGAAGCATCTCTCGCGACATCCCGCCGCCACATTTGCAGCTTGACAACTTTCTCCCTGCACCGAAAATTAGATCTAATTCTAGTTCGAGCGAGCCGTTCCAGAACCAAAATTCTCATTCCACCGATTATCAGGACTTATGGTCAGCTCAATCACACACCGAGCAAGGTGATATGTCCCAGGCACGGAGGCCTCAAACGTATAGTTCAACGACAAATCAAGGAGGAAACATAATGCCAAGACCCGACGGAGTGGCAGCAAGAGCGGCCATGTTTTCTGGCTCGGCTAAGCCGGCAACGACACCAGCACAAATTGGAGTGGGAGTGCAGAATATTGCGCAGAGTCAGGCCACAAGGCCGAAAACAACTCAGAACAAAACTCGACCAGAAGGGGCAGCATTAGGGTCAAATCAAAACGGTAAAGCCAGGAATCCCCTTCTGCGCTATGAAGTTGTCCCACCGAAATCCAAAGGACCGACTGAGGCCGAGAAAAAGCTGGAGGAATTAACACAGCAGTTGGAAAAGGAACTGGAGGAGAATCCAGAAGGAGAAGAGTTTGGTATGGAATTAATCAGTTGGAATCAGGGGAAAAAATACACGGGGGCTCGGGGCAATTTTGCCCTTGAAATGGTCAAAAGAGCCCCTGAAATGTATAAAAGAGCCCCCGAATATTACCATAGGGTTCAATGCAAAAGAAAATCTGGAAAGCACTGAAACAGGAAAAGTAGCCCCCGAAAGGAAAATTTTATTTTTTTCCCTGGTTGGAATAAATAAATGTTATTGGTGCCCATCATACCGTCTTGGGGTGGGGTGATATCGCGAGAGTGCTAGCTTGACCCTGTGTATGTGATTCTTACTAAATCCAAGTATGGAACAATTTTATTTTTAACTTCCATAAATATATCCAAATTATTTCTTGAGTGCCAGCATGAATTATTTGATTGTAAAACTTTTTATTTCTTGAATAAAAAGTAAATAATATATATAGGCCTATTTTTTAAATAAAGTGCACTTTACTTGAACACTAATTCCTTTCTTATCACATAACTTTCATTGAAAGACACCCTCTATCATCAATTTCAACATTAACCAAGAGGACAAAGCAGACACTTACTTAACTCATTCTTCATATTCTTTGTGACATCATAATCCAGTAGCTAAACAATTGACAAAGTTATGTACCTTCACATCTTTTGTACACCTGCCTACAACAATGCCATATTTTTATGCAATGTATGTTTCAGACATAGCAATGACTATAGTGAAGGCATCTATTGTTTAGCTCAATCCTCAATGATTACAGGATGCTGATGTCACATAAAAAATATGAATGAAGATGATGTAGAGGAAATCTTAAGGGGTGGGGCTTTGTAGGGTGCAGAAAATGTTTTGGAAAATTGTTGGGAGATACTAGTCTACAGTGTGTAAATGAAAAAAAAAATCTTTGTATTCATGGGTGATAAGTTCTGGATCTGGATCTGGATTTAATACGCAAAACTCTGGATATAGTATCACTCAGCACTGAAGTGTGATGGGTGTGCTAATCGAGACTGAGATGACGCTGGAGAGCATCTTTATATGTGTTCACATCATGTTTAATCTCTTTGGGTAGAGCATTCCAGTCTTTTGCCGTCTTATGGAAGAAAGTATTAGCAAGTGCAGATGAAGTGCCATGGGTAATTGAGTAGTTGTCTGGATTAGGGCTGAGTCATCCCGTTTAATAAAATTTCCGTTTAAACGGTGCTCCTAAACGGGCGTTTACGGATTAAACGATTTTGTCAAGTCGGCAAATCGATGTCAAAATCAAATGTCGGGAGTTTGGTCAGTTCACTTTTTCAGGGTCGGACATTATTAGCACTAATATCAAGTTCCGTATTGCGCTCGGAGGATCGCGGGGAGTTCGTTTTTTTAGAATGAGAAGTTATTAGCGCTATTATTAAGTTCTGTATAACACTAAAGAAGATCGTCGGGAATTCGTTTTTAGGATGAGAAATTATTAGCGCTATTATAAAGTTTCGTATAACACTAAAAAAGATCGTCGGGAATTCGTTTTTTAGGATAAGAAATTAGCGCTGATATCAAGTTCTGTATTTCGCTAGAGAGAATCGCGGGGAGTTCTTTTTAGGATGAGAAATTATTAGCGCTATTATAAAGTTTTGTATAACACTAAAAAAGATTGTCGGGAATTCGTTTTTTAGGATAAGAAATTATAAGCGCTGATATCAAGTTCCGTATTTCGCTAGAAAGGATCGCGGGGAGTTCGTTTTTAGGATGAGAAATTATTAGCGCTATTATAAAGTTTCGTATAACACTAAAAAAGATCGTCGGGAATTCGTATTTTAGAATAAGAAATTATTAGCGCTGATATCAAGTTCCGTATTTCGCTAGAGAGAATCGCGAGGAGTTCGTTTTTAGGATGAGAATTATTAGCGCTATATTATAAAGTTTCGTATAACACTAAAAAAGATCGTCGGGAATTCGTTTTTTAGGATAAGAAATTATTCGCGCTGATATCAAGTTCCGTATTTCGCTAGAAAGGATCGCGGGGAGTTCGTTTTTAGGAAGAGAAATAATTAGCGCTGATATTAACTTCATATGGCTAGAAAGAAATTGTGGAGTTTGATTTTGGATGTCTTGATTAAGAATAGAAAAAAAGGGTAAAAATCGTTTACACGTACACGGAAATTGTAAACGTTTACACCCTCTGACGGGCGTGTAAACGTTAAACGGGCGCTTCGACTCAGCCCTAGTACTGTGCACTCTTCTTAAAAAACTGACATAACAAAATCTTGTTATAACAAAGTATTTTTTCTGGTCCCGAGTGTCAACATTATTTTCTTTTCAGTATTCTATTGTTTTTACAACCCTGATCATAACATAAATTTCAGTAAAACAGAGAATTTGTTCCCATTCTGAACAATTTGCATTCATGAAAGTCTAACTGTCACTGACATAAGTTTTTATACTTAGAATTATTACTCTCATTATTGCATCATGACAATCCAGTGAATATTTAATAGTAAGAACAATTACAGTATTTCACAGTGATTTAGAAGCCTAGCTGTAAAGGTATTCTCCGGGCCAGGTTCAAGATCGTAATATTCACCAGATTGCTAAACAATATACCTCTTTCTTATAATATATGTTTTTGTTAAAATTAAGAAGGCCCAAGATTATTTTAATTTGATTTTTCACAATTCTTGCTAAACACCGTATTCTGGTCACGCACATCTGATACTCCCAGCAATGGATGCGGACAGCTTTTTTCGTGACGTAGCATCCCCACCTAAGCTCAACTCTATGCTAGCAGGCGCTAAGCGCAGCAAGAATAAGCGGTCGCTGGCCCGCTGCCCTGTTCCGGCTTTCAACACAAAGCTATGTCCTCAATTCATCAAATTATAACACAACAACTCACCCACACTATTCTCTTGATGACAAGTATTTCCGGAATCTTTATTCCAAAGATAGAATCATCCTTCGATGTGTTCTATCTAAACGCAGGTCCTGTCACCATAACGGATTTTGAACGCACCGCCTAGTAATCTTTAATAAACCAGAACTGCCGCTGGAAACAATCTGTACTAGGTTGGCAGGAACTGGCGTAGATACAATCGAAGAATGTAATTGTATTTTGGAATGAAAGTTCGAAAATCTGTCCGATCAGAAGACCAATGTGTGGTGAGTTGTTGTGTATAATTTGATGAATTGAGGACATAGTGTTGTGGTTTGGATAGGCCGGCGGGCTGGCGGGCCGGCGACCGTATATTCGTGCTGCCGCTATGCGCTGGCTAGCAAAATTTCAGAGTTTGCAGCTTAGGTGGATGCTACGTGGTCACGAAAAAAGCTGGCGCATTGAGCGATTCTGGGATATACAGATTCGTACCAGAATACGGTTTAGCAAATTTGAAAAATCAATTAAGAAAATAATCTGGCCTCTTAATTTTTAATAAAAAGCATATATTATAAAAGGAGTATATTGTTTACAATCTGGTGAATATGGAATTGATTAACCTGGCCCGGAGACCCCTTTAACATGTCACTTCTGGTTTGATCAAAACAAATTTTTTTGTCATTATTTACTTCTCTATTTGTCCAGTTTATCCATTTGGTTATACTTATAATGTACTCCTATTCTTACAAATATTATATCGTATATCATATATATACTTTCATATCTAGTATCCCAGCTTTTGATTTTATTGCATCTGGGTACTGTCCCTAACCAATGCCGATCAAGTATGTTGTCCGGTTTGTTTACAATGAAAACTTGGCGACAACAAGTAAAGGAAGAAAACCATCATCAATTAATGTGTTAATTCGGCACTCTGTTTTATCCCGTAATCGAACATGAGTACAAAGGTTGGGGGGGGAGGGGGAGAGGGGTTAGTGAAGAATCTAAAGTAAGCAAAATTATTTGGAGACTGGGGTCACCAAAGTCTGAGAGACAGCCAACAGCAAATCAAATTTCATACGTGTAAAAAAAAAAAAAACCTTTTAGTACTCCTATGGAGACCAACCCCCCATGAACAAGTTTTAATCTGTTGAAGACGAATTGATGTTGCTTTAATGTGAATTTCCCATAGACCTCAACATGACATATCTTGTGTCTTGTCTTCAACAAATTAAGTAAGTTTTGAGGCAGTTTCAGTTATGTGTGGCTGGCACGGTACCGTTTCTTTATTTTGAACTGGACAAACAGTGCTATCACCCACTCCATTCATGAGGTTTGAGCACTTTTTGGCTAGCAAAAATAACTATCAATACAACCCTACCAGTATCAAGTATGTTCCACTGTGTTTTGTACATTTCGTCGCTTGTTCAGCAGAAGGGCCCTAGCAAATGTTACCGGCAGAAGGGCCTTAACCTTTAATTGCCTCTAACTTTAAAACCATTGGCTCTTTTCACATGAAATCAAAGTAGTGTGATTTTCTTAGACCTTCTGTCAGTCTGTTATTAAGTACAAATATCAAATAAGGCAATATTTCTCATATTAGAGAAAATTTACTGTTAAGGCCCTTCTGCCAGAACGTTTGTTAGGGCCCTTCTGCC
>JZLH01S0002616.1:0-13531 GCA_001188425.1 Eucidaris tribuloides
TCACGTTTCGCTTCGTACGTATTTGCATGGCCGGGCCGTAATGCCGTTTGATAAAATAGGGGTGGGTCCAAGCATGCCCTGCGGCCAGTCGAACAATACCAAATTATTACTTTCGTCGTTTTTACTACTATGGCCTGCGCCTAACGTTAGCTATAATTGTCAAGTTTAATTATGCAAGTGAAAATAATTAAACTAAATAAATCAGGAGTATGGTGGATATTAGCTAAATTGTGCTGGGTCTTGAAGAGGACGAAAAAAGCGGTGTCGATTGTGCAAAAATACAATTACCTTCATGAAAATGGGGTTCACAAATCCCATTAACAATTTAGCAAACTCAACAAATCGCAATTTTCAGGGATCTGATTGCACGCGCAGTATAGTGTGTCGACGTCGTCCGCATTTATTGAGTCATCATAACGAAATTTTAAAAAAAACACCGCTGAGGGCGTATCGGTACTGCGCCGATTATACCACAATATCTTTAGGCCTATATTTCTATTCGATCGATGAGAGACTGGTGCCGGTGATATCAAGAATCAGTTAGAATTTGTCTTGACGTCTTCAAGCAGCAAATTTGTAAGGGGAATTACTTGGCTGGGGGGAAAAGTCACTGGTGACTTATTTCACGATAATGCCATTTCCTCCCATACATCGCATCGGCCTATGCGCCTATCCCACATTGTACATGTAGCGACACCGCTCCGAAAATATTAGCTCGAGTGAGTTTCCGGACAACACCCTCTGCGGCGAAAATCACGTTATCTTCATACATGGCCACGTATGTAAACTCCCAACTAGTTTGACCTTCGGTTACGCGGCGGGCGCGTTTTTTGTCTCGCCGAGATATTTTGGGGCAGGTGCGTGTTAACCTCATGGCAAGAACTTATAATGATCTGAATATCCAGACTACATTAAAGGGTGCTCCTATATAGAGCGATTCGAGGCCGAACGCTAGGAAGCGTTGGGAGCTCAGGAAGTGCAAAAATCTGGGTCCGCAAAAAATAATTGTAACCTACAGCAATCTGTAGTTTTTAAAAAAACGATAACACTCCCTTTATTTCGTATAAAACAGAAAAAAGAGGAAAAATGCCATAGATAACGGAACTATTTTCAAACGAAGGGAACGATCTGAGAATCGATGGTACAATAATTGACGATCGACGCGAATCAGTACACAACAAATCAGGAACGACAGGTGCCATTTTATTGCATTTACAGGTAACGGTGGCAACGGGTCGCTTTGTCCGTTAAAGAATCCCTGACTTGCATTTTTAAACTTTAAATTGCGTTTACGTGAGCAAGGTGCCGACTCGTAGTAGAGTTTCGGAACAAAAATCAGTACGACCCTATCGTACAAGGGCATCTAGCGATGTCATGATAACTGCGTACGTGTAATGACGTTCGAAAAAAAGTCATCAAATCAGGTCAATTAGTCCCACAGACAACCTAAATTTACGATCAGTCTGGATCATTTGTTCTGCGCTACTGCAATGTTACCACATTTGAATGTCCAGTGTGTGAAGCTGTGCATGTTTGAGCTAGCTACGACTTACGTCGCCAGAACTAAAGAGAATAAACTACGTTATTTCCGCGTACTGACGATACCTCGTAACCTGTGAGAAAGCTGAGTCCAGTCCTTTCATAATATAGCCTTTATTCATAAAATTTATCTCTTAAATTTGTCAATCTTCTAATTTTAACTTCTACGCTGTACGGAGCTTCGAATTCAGCCGTTTACCTTAGGCAAACTAATGCATTTTGAAATCTACTCGGCAGGTCAAACTAAAAAAAAATCTGATTTCCCCTGGTTCGGGACGGTGTTACCGGAGAATGATAAACATTACGGCACAAAACGTCACGAAAATCATGAGCTTATTCTCGAGACTTCCTACCCAAATATGTGGCGCAGACAAAAAAACACCGGGCGGGGCAATAGTTAGTGAATCATGGATCCTTCTAGTAGGATCATGGTGAATCTGATGTGCTGTGACGGGCCGCCCGCGAGTACAGATTCGGGCCAGGAGTTTTGTTATTGTCGTTCGATATTTTGTTCGATATGATAAACATGCAAGATTGAGTTCATTCATGGTTACATAAAATCATGCAACACTTCGGTTGCGACACTTAAGTAATATTTTAGCAGCACACTGACTAGTAAATATAATATTTGGCTATTCCGCCGTGATTTTGCTAGCCTTTGGCTATCGGGCTACCCGTTTAATTCGTAACGCCTGAACAACCTTAGTACTTGTATGGGTGCTCAAGAGAAGGTTTACCTTTTACATGTTAGCATCCCCGCGACCCCGCCTGCTTCCCCTTTGAGGCTGTCTGCTTTTGTGTGTGTGTGTGTGTGTAAACCCCAGAAAAAATGTACATTCTATGATTTGGAGTGAGGGAGGGGGGAATTTTTTTTAAAAATGCCATTTTTAGACTCAGTTGTGCTGTGGAAATTGTCTATTTGTACTTTAACGGCCCACAAGAACGTCCAGTTCAGTTACCTGTGATTTCAGACTCGGGGACAACTTGTATTATAAATCAGGCAGTTCCCCAGTTGGGTCAATCTCCAAAGTGCCACAGAAGTACCGCTGATGTCTGTCTTTCTACTGGTCCTCAAATCAGAACACTAATCAGAACCCTATATATCTTGAATTTGAAAATTGTTGCCTTGTGTGAACACGATAAATACTCAAGGACAAAATATATTATCTATTATAGCCCCATGTATCAAGTTTGCATCAGCATTGTAGTTTTAAATTTATTTAAATTTTCACTCTCCATAGTTCCTAAATTCCTTTTTCCTTCTTCCCAATCACATTCAGTATATGGAGCGGTTCCAGACCAGAAGACCTGCCCCGGTCTGTATTGTGGACGGACTCTTGTCAACGAGGATGATGACAATATATCACATAGTGTCTGTGGAGTAAGTATATGTGGTAATTATTTCAAAGTCAGGGTGTCTCTTTTGCATGATTAAAAATCAGCATTATGTAAATACACTGTTGTATAGAAGAAAATACCACCTTCGAACCTGCAGCAAAGTATAGGAGCTTGCCTAGAAACTCAGTTTTAGCAGAATTATAGTGAGTGTTAGACTTTGATTAGAATTATTGTCTCGTAGATACAAAAATTCCAAGCATAGAACACACACTAAGCTGATCGTTGGGTTGGGGTGCATTTTTCAAATTGTAGTTAATTACCAATCTTCAGATTTCACAGACGTTTCCTTCAACAATAGCCTAAGGATATGACTGATGATTTACTGTGCTGCAGGAGTGGTGCAAATGAAATTCCCTGCCTTTAATTGATATTTAAATAGGCAATCCCATAGTAAAGGGCAGAAAGATGTGATGTGAACTGTAAATCCAAAATCATCCCCAAAGTTACATTTTGTTCTTATTTCTGAAGCCTTTTGCCTCGATCACTACAGTATAGGTTTCACAAGAATCTGCATAAATGTCGTATTTTACATTCATTTATCGCAAGTTCTTCAATTCGTTTTTCAAATACTTGGGGAAAATTATATCTATAGGATGAAAGTGAACAAGCAACATAATGTACAGTTTAGTGCAATTATTAGACTTTAGAAGATCTAAAGTGTTTTAGCATATATTTGTGGTACTTGTTTGTCTGTCTTTTCACTTCACAATCATTTCTGAAAATTTCCTTCAAAAATGGAAACCTCATAATTCATAAACATAATAATTCCCAACATGGACCCTGAAACTGTTCCTAAGTACTTGCATATAGAGCAATAATTCAAAATGTAGGAGGTCATATAGTTGTCTTGGAATGCAAATCATATTTATTTGGTTTTGAGGCATGTTGAATTTTTCCCATTGCAATATTTTAGTTGCGGCTCATAAACTCTGCAGGTACAATACAACATGAGCTATTGCTTGTGGATGACCACCTTGTTGAGAAATATTCCTGGACTCTTTTCAGACTTTAAATTCTACCTGGAAAGGCCAAGGGTAAGGGTCTAATGATGAGACCCCCCCCCCTTTTTTTTGGGGGGGGGGGTCCCTCTTTGTAACTGATACCTGCTCATATTTTTAACACTTTTTCTTTTGCTGTTATCGTCTCCAGGCGTGTCTCTGGGGTGAACGTCCAAACAACTCCTCTATCTGTACCCCTTGTGATAAGGTGCCAGACCTCTATGACTGGATGTATCTTGGCTTCATGATCCTGCTGTCCCTGACTCTCCATATATTCTTCATAGACTATTTTTCAGATGGAAAGAGGTTTGTTAGATATTTGTGAACAAAAACAGCAAAACCAGCCACTTGTTGGCAATGTGTATTTTATAAAAACTGGCTTTACATATGTAAAGCTGTCAACATACTGTTTGACCAGGGGGGGGGGGGGGGGGGGGTGAACATGTAACTGGATCTGTGATTTTTTTATGCCTCCGCAACAAAGTTGCCAGAGGCATTTTGTTTTTGGGTTGTCCGTCCGTCCGTCCATTACCGGTTCTCGTTACCGCCATAACTTAAGAACCGCTGATCGGATTCTGATCTTACTAGGACCAAGTATGAACTATGGGGCAACAATGAACTGATTAGCTTTTGGAGCTCAAAGGTCAAAGGTCACCGGGCCTAAAATATGTCTGATTTGGGCTCGTTACCGCAATAACTTCTGAACGGCCGGTCGGATTTTGATGTAACTTAGGTGAAGTATGTATTATGAAGCAACAAGGAACTGAATAGATTTGGGGGTTTAAAGGTCAAAGGTCATGGGGCCTAAAATATGTCTGATTTGGACTCGTTACCATGATAACTTAAAAAAGGCATATTGGATTTTGATTTGGGGGTTAAAAGGTCATGGGGCCTAAAATATGTCTGATATGGACTCGTTACCATGATAACTTAAAAAAGGTATACTGGATTTTGATGTAACTTGGGTGAAGTATGTATTATACTGCACCAATGAACTGATTAGATTTTGGAGTTGAAAGGTCAAAGGTCAAAGATCACGAGGCCTCATACACATCTGATTTGGGCTATTACCATGTTAGCTTAAGAATGGCTGGTCCGATTTTGAGGTTACTTGGGTGAAGTATGTATTATAAGGTACCAATGAACTTATCAGATTTGGGGGTTGAAGGGTCAAAGGTCAAAGGTCACGAGGCCCAATACTTAATGTCTTTACCACGATAACTTGAGAACGGATTATTGGATATTGATGTAACTTGGGTGAAGTATGTATTATGGGGCATAGATGAGATTTCAGAGTTGAACGGTCAAAGGTCACGATGCCATGTAAATTTAAAGTTTGGAATTGGACAGGGGTGCAGAGGCATACCCCATCGGCAGCGTGCAGCCGAATTGCTTAGTTAATGTCCAAAACTCATCCAAGATATACAAAAGAAGCTTCAGACAATTCCAAGTCGATGAAGATATACATGGATGTAATCTTCACTCAAAGAATTACAGTTTTCTTCAATATAAAATTGAATACATTTTCCCACGTTGGTTATAAATATGAAAGGTGTATTGTTAATCTTGTAGTTACACCAGGAATGTGTGGTAAGTGATGTTTGATTATAAGTTTGTGTGTTATTGTTTTGGACTATGCAGCAAAGTCATCAGTCTTCACATAACAGCCATTCTGGAGTGTATTCTAGCTACAATCATCACTCTACTTGTCCTGGATCCAGTAGGTAAGATACACCTCCTCCTGCTATCATTTTATTATCAAAATTGACATCTTCAGTCAGGAAAATGCAGTGTTGTAGGCTGCATCTCTCTGTAATCCTCCTGGAAAAGCTCAAGACACTTCGTTGGGCCCAGCCCAGCTTAACCAGAAACTTCAAAATGGTTCCCTGCTCCATGTTTGTGGCATATTTAGTTTTATGTCTGGGCATAGCAGGGACATGCCACACAGCAGCCCAAGGAAGGGGAACAAAATGAGATAGGTCAACAATATTATAGCAGAATGTTAATGAGATGTTGTGCAACACAGTGACATGGTTGGTCGATTGATTGATTAACATTGCGTCATTGGTCTTTCTGTCACAATCTCATTTCATGTTTGTCAGACCTTGTATACTCTTAAGATTTTTGCTGTGAAAAGTTTGTGGTCAAAAGTTAACTCTTTTACCAATTACCATTAGTATTTGCTATAGGCAAATTTGTTGCACAGCTTTGTATGGTAAATTTCTATCAGGGAGATTCAGGGTCATACTTTTATTCAGTGTTGAATGAAAAGCTGTCATGCATCTGTTCCAATTTTTTTTTTCATCTATGGTCAGTGGTGTCTGAACTAATGTAAACTTCAAATGGGATAAAAATATGACAGTTGAAAAAAAAACCAGGAAACTGACATGAAAAATAATGTTCAATGTTTATGCCATGACCATATTTATTTATAATAATAGTTTACAATATTTATATAGGAGGCTTATATGAAAGTTGTAGGCACTGTGAGACAATAGTAGACAGATATCACTGGAAAAGGTGAGTTTTAAGGAGTGATTTAAATGTGGCCAGAGAAGAGGGTTCCTGAATGTGGACAGGTTGTTCACTAGTTCCAAAGTACATGAGCAAGAACGAAGCAGGCACAATCACAGTATTTTGTAATAGTTCAAGGTCTGCAAGACAACTGGAGATGAGTGGTGGAAGAAGAATGGAGATGTCTGGTAATAATAATAATAATTCTATCACGTCCTTGTATAGCGCATAACACGTAGCTTATCGCACGTCCCTATGCGCTGTGTATTATTACTCCCATGGTCATGGTAGAAGAAGATGATGAAGCGGAATGAAGGGATTAAAGATATTTGATTTTTTTTTTAACTCTGATGGTTAACTAGTTGACACTTGCAATTTTGCTTATATGCTGTAACTTTTTTTTTTACACTACAGGCAGTCCACAGTTGAGATCGTGCTCACCAGTTCAGCTGTCTGATTGGTACACCATGCTGAAGAATCCACATCCACGATACACAACCACCTTACACTGCACACAGGAAGCTGTCTATCCACTGTAAGTTTGAAAGACCAAGGTTTACTCATGGGGCCCTCCTCCATACACCATGTGTTGAATATACTATTAGTTTGGTACACTGAATGGAGCCAGAGTCTGAAAGGCCAATAACATGTTTTCAAAGACTTGAAAATGTCTCAAGAACTGAATGGGTTCAAACATACTCCAATCTATACAGACTGTGAAGGCCAGTGCCGTATAACCATTTTGTGAAGGTGTAGCTGGCCTTCAGATTAGGTAGAGGGATGTTTTATGATTGCACGTAGTTCACCTAGCTTACCTCGCCTGAACACAAACATATAGAGTTAAAATTTCAGGCCAAAGATGCTCTACACAACCATGAACTCAATCCCAAAACAATTGTGTGCATTTACCACTAGTCATGGAGTTAAACAAGTTTTATTGGCATTGGGATGTAGGGAGCAAGAGTGCTAACACTACTTTGGTATCTTTTTCATATGTTCATAGTGGATGTAGTCAACTGTAATGATGTAAAAAAAAAATTAAACGGTTTATAACTGAAAAATGCCATTGACAATGTCCTTTTCACTTATGATATACATATGCAAAGTGAATGAAACCGCAATAAAATTCTAGAAATTAAGTCTGCAAATTTTCTGTCAGAAAGCAAAATCGCAAAAGTTTTAAACCCAAAATATACGGCTTATACAGTAATTGATCATCAACTAAATATTCTATTGATATATTTTTATTTGTTTGTATTTTCTTGTGATAGTTACACAGCCATCTTTATTCAGTACAGCATCCAGCTGCTCCTCATGATGCTGGTCAGGCCAGCCCTGTCCGTCAAGCTAGCCAGCAATCTTGGCAGGAGCTCCATCTACGCCGCCCTCTACTTCCTCCCCATACTGGTCGTCTGTCATGCCGTCTTGGCTGGACTGATATGTAAGTTGCAATCAGTGGATCTTCTTCTATGTAATGTTGAGATAAACTGATGTGTAAGAAGCAAATGAATCAAATCTTCCCAGCGTTTGTACAGGTCAGGGAATTGGAAAATATTTTTGTAGAAGTAAAATTTAGGGAAAGTCAGGGAATTCATTGATTCCTTCTGGAAAGTCAGGGAAAATCATTTATTTTGAAGGTATCTTTAAAAGACCCCTCAATTGGGAGATTGTTAGTATTGCGATGATGTGTTTTAAAATGCTGTAAAAATTTGAAAATGGTCCTGGAAGTTTTCAGTTTCTACTCTGGAAAGTCATGGAAAGTCAGGGACTTTGAAAATGTCTAAGTGTACAAACCCTATCTTCCTATGTTTGTAGTACATCAATAATTTGTGTACAAATACGGCAAGTAAATAAAATTGTTGTTTAGTAGTACGTTGTCACATTTCGAAAATAAATTTGGAGGCCAGCAGGTAGGTCTGAAATGTTGTTCACTTTAGAATATTGACCCCTTTGTTTATTTCAGAGATTGGTATATCAACTCTATACCAGTTAACTGCCATTCTATCAACCTTTTTAAACTTTTTGGTCAAAAGAAGTGATAAGTAAACATTTAAACGTGTACCATTTGGTGTGAATAGAAGTAACTGGTATGATGTATGAATAGGGTGCAGGATTTGTACAATGTTCAACATATAAAAGCAGAAAATGCATGTTATGGTTTACAAATAGATGTGCAGTTGTAGACCATTAACAAGTTTTATTTTTGTCTTACCTTTTCTCTCACAGATTATTCCTATCCATACCTTACCCTGATAGTATCATTGATCACTCATGCAATTCATTTTGCAAGACAAGAAATTGAGGTGAGTTACTAACTGGTTTATTACACCATGTTACATACTTGAGTCAGGGTAAAATGATACATTAAGAACCCATGATTATTGATAGTGATGTCAGCTTGATGAAAAGTTTGACAATTTGTATATTATACAGTTTGGTATCAAATATAATGGAAGGACTTACATAATGGGTCACAAACAACCTTTTGATATCAATTCAGAAAATTCCTTTATAAAATTGGTTTTGTTGACTCGTTTTACCAAATTCAGTAAATGTTATCCTCCTTAGATATTCTACCCTTTAAGGAATACTTTAACAATGTTTCAGAAACATTGTTTCTAGTTTAAACAAAATCAGAGCTTCAATTATCTCCCATGCACTCAGTGTCTTTGATGAGGTCTAATAATGAAGCCCTGAAAAAAATGTACTTCTAAACAATCATTTGGTGCTTCAAAAGGGTAAAAATCTATGAGTACCCAGTTTTGTCGCGTCCAGTTTCCCCATAGACTTCTGTGTTACAACTTAAAGGTCACTTCACCTGATTCATAATTCATGTGTGATGTTTATCCATACATATCTTGATGGTGGCAACATAACTTTCTACAGTTTTGTATTCAAGGGTGTTTATTTCCGTGGGGGGGGGGGTACTCAGATTTGGTTCTGACAGGGGTGTGCCGCTGAAGTCGAAAAACACGACCCTTTTTTAAGGGTCATTTTGGTGGAAAATGGTACTTATTATTAAGGGTTTTTATTAAGAAAAGAGGAATTTTTGTGCATTTTAGCGATGAAATAGGCGATAATATCTAGTGTAATTCGTACAATTTCAAATCATGACCCCATTTTACGGATTTTTTCCAGACCCTACCATGTTTAGGATTTTTTGCAAAAAAGTCACTTATTAGAGCGGCACACACCCGTTTGCCTTACTAGGCAAGTCCCCCCCCCCACCCCCCTTATTTATTTGTCCTTATAGACACTATTATGCAGCTCAGATATCACAGTTTGACAAATATTTTTCAACTGGAACCACATGTTAATCACCCATCTTCAAATTTACTTGGTACAAAATGACATTAAATAAACATGAATATCGAGCAAGTTATTTTAGTAGCATCCCCTTTCCATTTCATTTCCACCCAGACCCCCAAGCAGCTGATCAACAAGAAGCGGAGCCTGCTGATCCTCTTCGCCCACTGGTTGATCCACTGCTACGGCATCGTCGCCCTGACCCGACTGGAGAACCCCATCATCTACGCCCCGATGCTGGCGTTCATACCGACCCCGGCGATCTTCTACCTCGTCACTGCAAAGTACACGGACCCCGATCGCATCCAGGCCGGCTGATAGCTTGAGAAAACAGTGAACTCATTGATAGCTTTTCAGTACGAATTAGCCACTGCACAGACTAAGGTGTTGTCGGTGCACAGTACATGGATTTCGTGATGACCTGAGTGTATGATGCTGGCATCGTACACAAGAGGATCAAGATAAATCTCCAGCTATTTACAGACTGTTGGTTTGATGTGCCTGTTATGACTTCATGAACAAACAATGATTCTATTGACATCAAATTGTTTAAAGGACATTAACAAGATTGGGAGAGAAAAAAATGCCTCAAGTACCAAACTGGTTGAAAGATATACCAAAGCTACACTAGCTAGAGTGTAACTTCTGGCTGGAAGGATTTATCTTGAATTTGTTTACGTAAGGAAAATCAAGCTTGAACATACCAACACTTCATTACTCTTGTGCCCCAAGAGAAATTAATCCCCTAGGAAGCGACACTACAAATTTGTGTGTCACAAGTCATACTGATGGAAATTATTTTAAAATGAGTCAACTTTTGATTACAAAATGTTCTTTCCTTGCAAAGTTTACTTGATTTTAGAATAGTTTTACCCAAAGTTGAGGATTACATCCAATCATGTTATTTACCTTTAATGTAACCACACTGATCTTTCTAACATTTAGGCCCATATTCACAAAAGAGGTTTAATGTAGACACTGTGTTTAAACTTGGTATCCAAGCATGGAGAGCTGTATCTAAGTGGAAGAAATAGTCCATAATTTATACTTTTTAGTTTCATGGTTCTAGTGACATACACTTGTTTCATTTAACCACACTGATTTTTCGAACATGGGAATTATAACAGGTAGTGTATTTGACTCTCTGGCTCTGCTATAATTTGGTGAGATCGTCCCATACACAGGATTCTTGAGCACACGGGTAAAAGCGTCGTTGGTGCGATGGTACATAGATTGTGCGATGACCAGTATGTATGATGCTGGATTTATACACAAGAAAACTGAAGTCAGCACCCGTTTCGTCGGCTACAAGTTCATACATGAATATAAGAACTTAGAAGACTGATAGGTTTTTCTGTCCTCCAAGAAATGCTTTCTAGTCCTCATCACCATTTAGGACAGTATCTTCTGCCTCCTCGAATATGGTCGAGACATCTTTACAAACACGTCTGCATACCCCACGTCCATATGTGCAGTCAAGTCCACTTGTAAAATGCCTGTTGCTGCAGCATGTCTTGCAGTTGCCTCGTACTATCTTCAGTTGTTCCTTTGGAGCTGCAGCTTTGTAGTAACAGGAACATACTCTCCATTTTTTGCACACCATCTCCAATCTACTCCCCACTTTATGAACACCGTAATGCTTTATTGGCACTTTGCATGTTAAATTTTCATTTTACAATATTCATTGGCTGAAGCACTTCTGTGGAAGATAACTTCATGGTTCAAAATCTCTCCAACCAAATCAAATATGTGATTGTTCAACTCAGTAAAGAGAGTTCTGTGATCACTGATCAAGACGATGCATTACTTGGTTGCATAACAAAGGCCTAATGTTCTTCTTTGCTAATGGTTTACCTCTCTCAGTGTTTTGTGGTGTTAGTTATCTTCAAAACTTATGCAGATGCTGTTACCACTTACTGGGCCTCCTTTATCCTTCAGCTAATAGGGTGAAAACAGGTATCTGCAGATCCAGCTGGACTATATTATCAGAAATTTCCCTTCCACTGTTGAACTTAAAGGAAAACATGTCGACTGTGGAGGAAAGCTGCAGCTGAAGTTGGGGAGGAACCTCTGGTTTTACAAATACTTTGCACGTGCGAACTTTCTCCTGGAAGTGTTGAAGACAGATAATATCTAGTTTCTCATCTGGCTTCCCTTTGCAGAGACAAAGTACTGCTTTTGTGCCAGCAGATTTGTTGTCAGCCTTTGTGCTGCTTGTATTTCCGAAAATTTTAATGTGTCTACGTGTTTCTGGAAGTTTTAATCAGTGTGACAAAGCCTCAGTGCAACCCTCTTTCCAAAGCCGTGTATGTGGGATGTTGTGTCACAACCAAGGATAGCATGCATGAAGAGTATGTTGTTGCATACTCTTCATGCATGGTTATTCCGCAGGTAGAGCAGGTGGTAATTGCGCTGGACCTTCCACGGATGATGCTCGGCTTAGTCCGCTGTAGTCATTGCCGATGTCTTTGTCACTCCTGACGCCTTTACATGTACGCCCGTCTTGAAGTTCAATTTTGAACGAGTTCATAGCCATTTCAGGTTGTTTGATGCAAAGTTTTTCACATATACATCCTCCCCGATGCGAAATGCACAATGTCGTGCGAGTTGCTTACGTCCTTGGATCTGTCTTTCCTGCTGATCATTGACGTGCACAAAATTGTGTAGTGCTTCGAGAACATGCATTCTCCCTTGTGGCAGGATGACAACTTTATTCCCCCACAGAATACATCCATCTTGTACCAAAAGTTCATTTCATGGTGCACGGTATGCTGTTGTATCGTTGTCATTGTCGACTCTGTTCGACCAACCTCTTTTGACGAAACCAAGAGTACCTTGTCCACATTTTGATGTCAGATGATGAGATCGGGGACTTGTCTATCATTTTGAGTAATAGCGCTGACTTTGGCTTTAATTTGATAATCTGGTCCCAATCCAACCTCAGTACATTCATCCAATTTCTGCCCAAGAGGCTAGGTCTGTCCTTTTTGACAACTATCAGTGGTAGCATGCAGCATTACCCGTTGTGTTCAATTTTAGCATCAAATGTTCCTAATAACTTTAATTTATTTTCTCGTCTGTGTACGTATGCAACTTAACTTTCGCTGACTGCAGTTTCTTTCGTGGCCAAAACGAGTGAAATGTTTTCTCCGATATCAGTGAAATTGTGGCACCTGTATCAACCTCCATCTTTAAATTCATGTCATCTAATTTAAGATCAGTTTCGAATGGTGGTGTACTTACTTTGTCTCTGGACTGGTTGATGCGATAAATTGGGAAATCATTGCCGTCTGCATCAGTATCTGGGCTTTCAGTGCCCGCATTTACAGCTTTATCTGGCTGGGCTGGTTTTCCATGTTTCTTGCTCAGTCAATACTACTGCAATATGCTCCCTTTTCTGGCAGTTGCTGTCTTCAATTCGGTATTTGTCCAGGGTGTGGTTACTTTTGCCACACCTGAAGTAGGGCTTTGCTTTCCTTTGTGCGGTTGCTGCACTTTCTCGTCTGGCTTTCGCTTATTAGGAGTTACTCTGTGTATTTTCTTATTCGTTGACTAAACTTCTTTCAGATCCTTTACGTTGATAGCAGCCATTTCGATGCTTGTCGCAATCTGAATTGCTGCATTGAGTTTTACCTCCTTCTCTGCCAGCAGCCTCCGTTGTGTGCGGGCGTTTGAACTCTGCATACCAGTCGATCTCGTAACATGTCGTTCAACGGTCAGAGAACACAACGCTGCGATGAAGTTTGAAATTGATTCGTCATTCCTCAAAAAACAAA
>JZLH01S0002616.1:24811-36950 GCA_001188425.1 Eucidaris tribuloides
AGGTAACGAGGCCCAATCAGACATATTTTACGGTCTGGTGGACCTTTTGACCTTTTGACCTTTCAGTCCAAAATCTAATTGCAGTTTCATTGGTGCCTGATAATACAATACTTCACCCAATTTACATGAAAATCAACTGGCCTGTTTCTCAATTATGTGGTAACGACCTACAAATCAGAATTATTTAAGCCCGTGACTTGACCTTTGACCTTTCAGCTCCAAAATTCTAATCAGTTCATTGGTGGCCTCATAGTACATACTTGGTTCTAGTTACATAAAATACGATCGCGGGGTTCTCAAGTTATCGCAGGCTTAACCGAGATCTGGTAAACGGGAAGACGGAGTAAGGACATCAGGAACGCAAGGCACGGACGGCACAACCTGAAAAAACATCAATGCCTCGTGCACTTCGTTGCGGAGGCCAATAAAAAGAAATCTAACACTGAAAGGACTAATCTGTACTGATATATTTTATTTGAAATGAAATACATGTACAACAAAAAATGCAAAAAAAAAAAATGAAAAGTCACATATATTCACTATCAAGACCACTATGACAATCGTGTTTATTTATAGCCTAAGAAAATGAATTCCTTATCAAGTAGTCATGGGGTGTAAGTTGTTTTTTTTTATGTTGTTTTTTGACTTTTTGGGCAGTGTTCATCTAAGCATTGATAACACTTTAAAGATTTTTTGCTCTGTTTCATTTCTATTATTCCCAGTAGAATTGTTAGCATACACGTCAGAGAACGTGGCAAACTCAGATTTTTAAACTGAAACACAATGTTAACAATAGCCTTTAAGCATTGGTAAAGCTTCGTAATCCTATTAAGACTTGTATTCCAGCAGAAATAGGCGTTTGCACTCTAGAGCTAAACATCTGGTACTATACAAAGATTCCACAAGTGCAACAACTTGTACGTTAAACATCTAATTTGAATGTATATATTTAACCAGGATTGCAATGAGGCACAGTTCCTGATATGCTTGTTAACAAAAATACACATTTTAGTTTTCATATACAGATGTAACTCCAGCTTCACAAATAAAACTTCAATAAATTTCGTTGGCAAGATGCAGTGATAACACATCTGGTCCACAATTGCACTTGATGTGCTCGTTTTATTCAACTATTACTGAACAAGCAAGCACGCCAGTTTTGTATTGCTGACATACACTGATACAGTAAACACTTGCCCAGCGACTGTTCCATTTTAAATTACTTACTTATTAAGTATACATGTGTACTTTGAGTGGTGTAACTGAATGTATGGGTATTGAATAAGAAAATTACACAGCATGCAAAACTATACATGAATTCTTAATCAAATGGAACATATGCCTTCAATTTATTAGTAATTGAAAGAATGGGCTTATTAATAGTTACAAGAAGGATACATACAAAGTAGTGTCAGCTGTTTTGTAAAAAGCTAATCAAGTTGTTGGATTTGAGCACCTTTGTAGATTTTATATTATTTATTTTCATGAAAGATTTAACGTTTGGTGTGACATACAGAGAGTTATTTATCATCGTACTTCCTGTTAGAAAACTGTGTTGTTTTCATACAGTTTTGCTTGATTTAAAATTTGAAAAATAAAAACAGTGGTGTTAAATAGATCATGAGGGTGTATCATTTCTTTTAAAGTAGTCTTCATAAAGCATGCTGGACAGCAAATGAAAATGAATACATTGGAATAAGTATCTGTTAGGAAGTAAGAGCAAAATAGAGAAAACTAATTTTTATTTCATAAAAGTTTGATTTAAAATCAGTGACTTTTTTTTGAAAAAAAATCAAGTGATTTAAAATCAGGCATTTAAATCATGATTTAAATCGTAATTGATTTAAATCAAACAACCCTGATTAGAACTAAAATATCTTTAACCAGCTGCTGCTGATAGTGCTACCATTGTCTGGCTTGCAGACATTTACCCACTGAAAACTAGACATGAGATATCTCAAGGTTTATGGAAATGCGTGTTAAAGCAAAATCAAACCGTCTTCCAACAGGTTAAGATCAACCCGTCTTATGTTGATAGGGAAACTACTATCATCAGTCAACTGCTTTGACTAAGACTCATGTCTTGATTTACTTTCTGGCGTCACATGTTGCAGATGGAAGTGCATCTACTCAAAGGGAGGAAAAGTTACATGGTCTGGAACTGAGACTTACCACAGTTATGACCTCATCTTACATCTGGCACCTCCCTTGGCAGCCATGTTCAGCCCAAGTATTAGACTACGGCATTGACACATTTGCCCACATACAGACTCGGTCCACAACTTCCACATTTCTCCCTAGGTCCGCACCCTCATATCCATCCCTCTTCCAAGTTCATCCCTTTGTCCTTAATCCCCTAGTCCAAATTCTTGTCCATACTGAGTAATTTCAAAAGTTACATTTATTAATTTACAATTTATGTAACAGCATACAATATTCATCCCCTGTTTAAGTTTTGTAGTGTCTGTCAAATATGTTTGTATATATGATCAAGGGTGATGATGTCACAGGGGGCAAAGGGGGCAGCAACCCCTCTGAAATTTTCAAAATATAAAAAATCAGGGAGTTTTCTCTGTATAATTCATAAAATATAGGTCTTTTGACAATTTTGCCCCCCACCCCAAAAGAATTTTTTTTTCTTTTCATTTCTAAGAATTTACCCTGATGCCAGTCCTGCATATATTTCTCGATCAGACATTCATGAAGATGTTTTAACAGGCCAACAATGTGTCAATTACATTAAGAAAGACCAGTGAAATTTGACTGCTGGGCAGTTGATGGACTAGCCTTTTGACATGGCCCTCTCGCTGTTATGGGCAAACGAAGCGAGCCAGCCGGGCGTGGCAGAGCGAGGGCCTTTTAGAGATTTGCGTGGCATCCGAAAAGTAATTATTATTCATGACCACAGGAACGACCGATCTCTGTTCGAATCAACCAATGAAATTGCGCACTACGATCCCCTGTCTTGGACTTGTCAACTTTTTGGTGGGTTGAAAGAAATTCCTTCAGTGTTGGTTACAATACATATACCATCAAACACCAAATTAGTACACGTTCATTGTTTGAACAAAGTATTTGAAGCATTTTTCTTTAAATTTTGTTGCCTAAGGTCCAATTTGGCATGCAAAAATCGGCGTTTGTGAATCATTTCACCTAATGAAATAGTGAATGCTTCCAGATCGTTTCATGTTACAGCAACAGTCTGCACGAACATGGTCCTAGTATGATTGCATATTCCACGTAGGATCAAGTAGACAGACACTGTGATTGGTTGATTTTTGCTACCCAAAATAGGGTAGCAAAATTTGGTAATTCAAAGGTCTAACATAAGAAATGAAATCAGATCTCAAAAGGCCCTCTTGTTGCACGCTCACCCGTCATACAGCGAGGGGGCCTTGCCAAAAGGCTATTGATGGATATGCCGCCAGCCATCCTCCCTAGCCAACTTGGCCCACAGCCAAACCCATGTTGTGGTACTTCATAAAATTGTCTTTCCATCTTTCCTATTATCTACATGTACAGAAGTGATAGAACAAGTACAGTCAATCCTGCTCTAGTGACCACCTATATACACAGACCACCTTTCTATAAAAAAAAATATACATATATATATCTTTTGTTTCCCTTGTAAAGTGTTTCTAATTGGAATGTTTATTACAGAAGCCTGTACTTAAAGACCACCTGCTCATAAAGATCACTTCACTTGCCTGCTCTGTCTGCATGGTCTATACAGGTGTCATTGAACCATAAATGACCTGTGACCTTT
The DNA here is from genome assembly GCA_001188425.1 of Eucidaris tribuloides. Lineage (NCBI taxonomy): Eukaryota > Metazoa > Echinodermata > Echinoidea > Cidaroida > Cidaridae > Eucidaris > Eucidaris tribuloides. Next base: position 28,578 of record JZLH01S0002616.1, read on the forward strand.
GATCTTTATGACTCCCAAATTTCAACAGACTATTTGTTTAGATGGTGATGTATACTTCAGGCAACTTTGATGAAAATCTATAATTCCATTGAATATTGAAGCAAACAAAGTGAATATTGCAGTACTGATGTGTTACCCACAGTATTAATTGCATATTAGACAAAATGACCACTGACCTTTGAGCTCTTGACCCAAACTTTTGATCAGTCTATCTGTCTATACTGATAATGTATACTTACATGTACTTCAGTCAAGTTTCAATGCATTCTTTAAATATTGAAGTAAACAAAGTACAGTGAAACCTGTGTATAAAGACCACTCAAGGGAGACAAGTGGTCTTTAGGTGCAGGTTCCTTTAACACACATTTCAATGAAAAGCACTTTTCAAGGGAAACAAAAATTGTGGTCTTTATAAAAAGGGGTTCTTTCTACACAGATGGTCGTTAGAGCAGGTTTGACTGTAATATGAATGGACATACTGAAAGACAGACGAGCAGATGGACACCAAAACATAATGCCTCTGACATACATACATGTAATGCCTCTGACACCACTTTATGTTAAACCCCTCCCAATTTTCCTCATTGAGTGCATACTAAAAGGTCATCACCAGGTCAGTTAACTATATAAATTTTCCCAGGGTAATAGTAGTATACGATTACAATGTCATGTTTCCATTTTTATAATCAATGACTTCGGAGTAACTCATAAAATATAATTACAACTTAATACTAAGGCTATGGAAACCAGCCAGCATATTTTGTACTGAATACTATGACCCAGTATTGACGGTGTACAGAAAGTTCAGAGGATGGATTAGCCAATTAGAATCTGTTACACCCCTGGGAACTGATTAGTCTTAAAGATGTCTGTCAAACTACAGTGCATTTCACTTGCCTGGGTTGTACATGTAGAGTAAAATTACAGTATGGCATTTCTCAGACACACTTTAATACTGATGAGCAATAATTTCGGAATTTAGATCAAAATCCTCTTTATTTTCTACAAATGACTTGAAAACTGACCACTGGCATCAAAAGCTGTCTTTCTTTTACTTTCTTAATTTTGAATTAAATCATAACACATTCCTGGTGTTACATGTACACATACAAAACATAACTGATGGTTCAGTACATAAGTAATTCTAATGTGAGTAGAAGTGATCATTCTAATGTACATGTATTTCTATAAACTTTTTTCTAACATTTTTTTTTTCATATCTGTCCATTTGATGAAAGATGATTGATAGGATATAATAACTTTCCAAATGCCCACCAGCACTTGTAATCATTCAAGAGTGAGATATCAAATGATCAGGGCAGTGATATACTGTAACTATGTTACTATACACCATCTGACTTTCCCTTACAAGGTGCTAACTTAGTTTATGAAGAAAGGTTCCATGTACAAATTTGTGACGAAAACAAGGAGATAAAAGCCAATTCAGAATCCGACTTCAATGAATGGGTGAAAACTTAAAGGGAACTGGCAGGATTAGCAAATTTTGAAAATGATGAAAATGACATGAGTTGAAGCACATAGAATTTTCGATTGTATATCCAGGATGGAAGGATTTGTTATGAATTTATTTGAGGGGAAAGAGAATGCTTATGCTAACAAAAACCCAGATGCCCAAAGTGATCTAGTGTCTCCCTCCCCCTCCAAAAAAAACCAAAAACAGATACTCCTACTGTCACTACTACCTCAACTACATGTACCACTACTATTGGTCTATTATTTGTCATTAGTTCAACAATTTGCAAGTTGGTTATGAGCAAAGGAAAAATACTGGGACTCAAGTCAAATTAGCTACCCCCCCCCCCAACCCACACAGGTCCCAATCAAACAGAACCTGCAATTTATTTCACAGAGTTTAAGGAATGTCATACTATCATTAAATCAAACCTTTAAGTGTGCCCCAAAAATCACACTATAGATCCAGCATTGCCCTGGGTTTTCCACACAAACTGGTACAAAAAAGGGGAGCAATGCACTATCACCACCTACAGTATGGAACTGTGAAAGTACACCAGGAAACAAAATTCTTGATGGGGAAACTCAGTGTGCATGTGCTAATGTAACAAAAGTAAATTTAGCAATCTTATCTATGTTCAGTTTGCCCTGTCCCTGCCCTTTGTTTGGTATTGAATATTTATTGCATTCAGAGAAAAAAGGCTCTTAACCTTCTTTAAAAGTTTTATTTAATGAAGAATTTTTCGATACATCTGTCAATGCCAATTATTCTATGACCTTACAATATCCAAATACTGGTATAGTCTGTGCATGATAGAATAAGTACTCAGGTATTGCAAGTTCAAAGAGAGGTCTCTGTATTTCTTCACAATGGTGAAAATAAGTCCCAATAGCCATTTAATTGACATCATGGGGTGATAGATTGATTGATTGATTGATTGATTGATTGATTGATTGATTGATTGATTGATTGATTGATTGATTGATTGATTGATTGATTGATTGATTGATTGATTGGTTGGTTGGTTGGTTGGTTGGTTGGTTGATTGATTGATTGATTGATTGATTGATTGATTGATTGATTGATTGATTGATTGATTGATTGATTGATTGATTGATTGATTGATTGGATTGATTAATTGATTGAGTGATTGAAAGATGGTTTGATTTTAATGTAACAATTCATGTTAAGCTATGTATCCCAAATTAAATTTCTGGATCACATAACTATGCTTAGAATTAACTTTTAATATTGCATATGTGTAATTAATTAAATTCATAAGGTACAATCCATATGGCCTTCTAATTGTGGACATCAGTGTTTTATGTACATTTTTTGTACACATTGCCCTAGGAAGAACAGTGCCTGACCACTGGCAGGTCCAACCTGTCAAAATAATAAATAAAATATAAAATAAATAACTAAATGAATAATAAATAATTACAGACTGTACCTACATAAATGTATACAGAAATATTTTGAGGGGAAATTACTGTTGAAATGAATCATGTTCATTCAGTGTGAAACAAAGTATGAACTATACTGTCAGTAATACCAGGTAAGAGAAAGTTTCTACTCACATTGACTGTTTCAAGAAGAAGTTCCATTAGGTGATCCGCTTCTGGGTTGTCTACTTGTCCAGACTGTGAAACATGTCTTTTGGTCTCATCAAAAGTAAATACTATACAATGGAAATAATAATAACAATAATAATAATTTTGATTGGCACAGTGGCTAATACAAAATGCATAATCTCTAAGCACTATTTAATGAAATGCATCAGCCATCAGGACAGACATTGACAGGTTATCAAGAATGTATTTTGTAACGTTCTTTCTTTCCTTTTAGTCTATTTCTCTCCACTCCTGTCCTGAAGGAAGGTCTAATCACCAATTCTTTATCTCATTCTAATTTTTGCCTGTTGCATCCAATTACCACAACCAAATTTTTTGATGTCATCCATCCAAAACCCACAATTTGTGTTCTTGGAATCCAGTCTGTTATTTTAAGTGTCCATCCATATTCATATTGTAACAATATCAACAATTATCACAGCTTGCATTTCTTAAACTAACTTACAGACAACAACCCAGCATTAATGTGACACATACACATTGTCATTTAGCTTGAGAAAGTGAAAATTTTTACAATTGATGTCACAAATTTGACGAAAATTAATCCACCGCGAAATACTCAGCATGTTTCCATCTTCTATGTGCACTTCCATACCTGGACTAGAACCAGAAAATGAAAATAGCCCAGGTTGTGATTTGTATATTCTGCTTATTTCTTACCTAGTATTTCAAACAGACCACTGTTGATGAGGATAGGCAACCCTTCATTTTCCTGCTGCTCTGGGAAGGAGGCTACAAATTTGATAGCCGTAATGATCACTCCTGCCTGCCAGAACCCATGTGTTCTTAGTTGCTATGAAGGGGAAAAAATCAAAATCATATTGAAATGCTGCATATTTCAAGATGCATGAAAAATCAGGTGAAAATGAGACAGCAATACTTTACAGATGAATTCTGTCAAATTGCAAATTACGAGCCAGTTTAATGATGAGGTGGGAGACATTTTCACTCACAAACTCAATGCACGCACAATGCATCGCACAAAACTCTTCACCATTGACCATTGGAATTTAAATATTTCTACAATATTTATTTAACTTAGAAGTTTTGAACAAAACTTGATTTTTTTTTTAACATTGTCTTGACTTTTAATGGTATAAAAATGATAAACTTTGTGTACTAATTTACCATTCATCACATGGTCTAGAATACTGATGTTCGGGCGAGGGACAAATATTCAAACATGCTATATATCGCTAGAAGTGACTGCACACATTTCATGAGTCAAAGTGAGTTTTATAAGAATTAAGAATTTTCTGAAGATGACTCGTTTGCTGTCGCTCAAGGAATCAGTCCCATACAATCACCTAACACTGACATGTGCTGACAAAATGTAAATGAGAATTATCAAAAGGTTTGGATTTTTTTGAGGAGATCCACATCTCTTCCTCTGAAAACCATCCTTTAAATGCAACTGCCACATGTTTATTTGCAATATCTCTGGCCTCCACAGAGGTTTTTGCTCATTAAGCCATTTATCACAGGAGTATCATCTAACATTGATCACAAAATAATAACAAGCAGAAATTTTCAAGTAAAAAAATTATCTACTGTTAAGCATACCTGTCAGGATAATATCTAGATCAAAAGGAATGCATTTTTACCTCCTGCAGAACAGTAATCATTGTTCTCATCATATCTACACTGCACTTCTGGGGCTCACGCTGACTCTCGTCTCTCCATTTCTGCAAACACTGCTCGATGTTCTTGAAGTATCGGTTACCTTGCAGACTAGAGAGGATAGCAGCCTCCAGCTAAGTGCGAGAAATTTTCAAAACAAAACAAAATTACTCTTACCAATTTGTTACAGATTGGGGTTGAGCATGATTAGCTCCTGACAAAGCATGATTTTCTGAAGGGAGCACGGAACCCAGCTGATAAGATATATGAAGCTTGTATGCACAGACCCCATTTGTCCTGCTAGGCAACGCACAGCTTATTGCATCAGAGTCTCTTATTGTCCTGTGTAATTTAGCCACTTTACCTGCTCCCATCAATTCATTTCTATTATTTCATTCTCACAGCCTGAGATACGCCTACTGTTACAGTGTATTTCAGGCTACGTAAGTATCCAAGTGAAGAATAGCAAGCCCCCCCCCCCCCCCCTCCGGATCTTTGGCTCCCTAAGCAATGGGGGGAAGTTTTAAGTACTTGTATCTGGCTGGAGATTACATCAAACAATATGAAAACATTAACTTACATACAATAAAAATTAAAATACTGATTTAAGTCAAGAATTTAAGAGTTGGTTCTCACTTCAGCTTGACACATACAGGTGTCAAAGTGTACCACAGCTGCACATCATTCAAAGTATAATTATCCTATGATACATTGATGTTTAATGAAGTATCATTTAAGTACAGTATTTACAAGCTGAGTGGTAAAGCTTCCGATGTATTACAAATTGTGAAGTATATTTGAAAAATACCCATTATGTTCAGTCATGTATTTTGAAACAAAATCAATCTATCACCCTATCTTACATTTTTCGTCTGTATAAGTCATACTTACAGCTGCATCGACTCGACTTGACGTTCCCACTGGCATCTTGTCATTAAAGGCCTTTGCACTCCATTTAATTAATGCACCAAATGCTGGGATTCTGTAAACACAAGTTTGTAAAGACATTTGAAAATTGTGTTATGTCACTTAATTTTTGAAAGTGAAATACATTAAAGAAAATACACCTAGGCCTATTACTCCTGCAAGTTTACCTGCAGCCCAATCAAATGTAGAAAATTTGAAATAGTTTTCATAAATTGCACAGCATCCAGAAGCAGTTACCCTTCAAGGCAAGCATTCTAGCTGACAGTGACAGTGACAGATTATGTGTGCTTGAAAGTGACATTAGATCTGGCAGGCAGACGCCTTAAAATGTGACTAGTATGGGACGAGTTAAGATTTTTTTAAACTCTTAAGAAATTTTCATGCGAGTCACGTTCAGGTAACTCATGTTACAGTTTGTATGGAGACATATTTTTTGAGAATATGATGCACCACGTGCTACCCCAGGGTACCGTTGTCTTTGTACCATGTTGTGTAGCACCCTCTTGTATCCAAAAATGTATTTTCTTTGGTTATGATCACTGAATCAGTGGTTATGATGCAGAGGCTGCACAAGTGCACAAAAAAGACATAAACTTACAAAAAGTGGGGTGAAAATGAAGCTAAAGTTGTTATTTTCACACTTCAAACAAAATTTTTTCACAGTTTTGTAACCCAGGGTACAGTGCTAAAAAAGATAAATAATTTAACAACATGGTGGATTTCTATTGGTACCCCAGGGTACCATTTATATCATCACAGGGCTCGACTTTAGCAGGGGCCATTGGACAATAGGCCCCCAGAATTGCTATGGGCTCCTAGAAGTGTTTGAAAAAAGCCCGTCTGGCTACTTAAATTTTAGAGATACAGGCATGCAGCTAAATGTGACCGAGGGAGACACGACTCCCCAACGCTCATTTTGGCTCCCTAAACAAGTCCCTGAGGAGCCGGGCTGGCTCCCTAAAGAAAAAAGTTAAGGTCAAGCCCTGCATCATATCCTCAAGTGATTCAGGATACACTTTTGTTGGAAGAGAAATATATAGTCATTAGTGTAAGTTTAGATACCTTACACTATTTTAGGGCAAAAAATGCAGAAAAATTATTGTTTTTCATAAAACTTGGACTTATTCATGTGTAGTCCCACTCCCACATATAGCATTTTGTGTACAGTTGCAGATTCTCTTTGAAAGACAGCATGAAAGATTGTGCCAGGGATTTGCAAGTCCATTACTTCCCTTCATTAAGTTTATTATCAATACCAAACGGTAGTTTAGTACTTACAAATGGTGTGTTGAAAGTTTGAGATCCATACGTCTTGAATTTGTTGTTTTATAAGAAAAACAAATAACGACATGTAACCAGAATGTCGTTCTTTCCGTGAGTTCAAATTTTGCTCAAATTGCGAATCGCGGTTATGTATATCGTCACAAGACCAGCGGACCGCACTGATTGGTTAAACAGCTAACCTCCGCGCGACCTCCGGCTAACGGCTGATCAGACAATTTTGGAACGGCACGTGCACGCTTTACATCACAGATTTTTTGAAGAGGCTTCTGAGTCATTTGAAAAAGGATGAAGTTTAACTGTCCAGATTTTCACCAAAGCTAAATATTTTACCCCAAGTCTCTGTGAGAGGTGTTTATTTATATCAATCTTCACATTGGATATGATTTCAGCTGATTTCATTCATGTAGATTTTTTTTTAACACGCAAATGAATAACCTAATCTTTAAAGAAGCAAAATCTAGGGCAGAAATGATGACCCCTACTGTTTCTTTTTGATCATGGGCAATCAAACTAAAATGTAACGTGACTAGAGATAAAGTCTAGATATTTGTCCATTTTCTTGTGGAAATGCCCAATAATATTAGAATAGACCTGCTCCAGTTCAAGTTTCAAACAATAAAATCACAACTGACTACATCTACAATCTAGTCTTACAATTGAGTAGGGTCTATCTGAATATACGAACTACCCAAGTCCATTTTGGACATTGGACTTTATTGTTGCATATCAAACCAAAGATGACAACTCAAGTTAACCAAATTTCTAGTACATAATATGCAGATATCTAGTAATAATACACTAATGCTTTGGTTAACTAGAACTTTCATCTTTGGTTTCATATGGGACAATAAATTTCCAAAATGGACTTGGATCGTTATTATATTCATCCTCAATTCATAAGTTTAGATCTAATTTTCAATAAACTTGTCCATCGTATTCACCAAGAAAGAATGTGTGTGACACTGAATGAGAGACAATGACAGTGAGATTCTTTCGGAGACCGAAACAAACTGGTTACAGGGGGGAGGTGTCCCCCACCCTCTCTTTTTTTTTCTGGGTGGGATCGTCCCTCCTTGATTTTTGAAGCTTAATTTTTTTTTATCTGCTAGCATTTTTGATAGATTTTGTATGTAATACTACTAAATTAGTGTGAACCTATTCAAAATGTCAATGTGATGGAAATAAATTATCAAAACTTTGTTAATGCATGGGAGACTTCAAATTTGTTACACTTACCATTTTATAATATAACACTGATAATACATGTAATTTATTAATGAGACACATTTATGCCTGCAACTGCATGAGGGTAAGCCCAGATGTGCACCAAATAACAGTAAGTCCATAACTGAACAGGTTTAGATCCTCCGTAAAAGCCCAAGTTTAGTTTTGGGGATTTTTTTGTTATTTGAAAGCTAAAGTTTATGCCTTAAC
>JZLH01S0002621.1:11743-29528 GCA_001188425.1 Eucidaris tribuloides
TGTGTGCGTGCATGTTCATCGTGATGCACGCACGCTTATGATTTGCACAAGTGATGACCTTTGACCTGAAGTTGTTTTATACCGCCTTACCCAACTCCAGTCACAAGATAATGGACGAAACACAATATTTCTTTGTGATGTCGTAGTACAACACTTTGGCATGCAAAGTGTTGTCTGAAATCTAATCTTCGCTATTTGAATGAGCAATAAAACTAGGGGTGATCGTTAATTGTATGAAGTAATGACTGATGTAAGAAATAAAATTAAACACATTTGGTACGCGCGCATGCATATGATTAACAGCAGTGATGACCTTTGACCTGGGATTACTGTACACCAACTTTCTTTATCTTACTTGACACCATTAATAATATTCTGAAATGTCTGAACATTTGTATATGTTGGTAATGCTGTGTTTGTAGAAAACCTTGAAACTTAATAAGTATAAAATACTATGCACTAATTATTGAATATTAATTTGTTTTATTGAATAATCAAATAAAGTAAGCTTTGTACTGTGTAGAAATATTATGTTTTTCTCACCAATAATTAAGTGTATAATCATATTTCATATCAGTGCTAGAACCTCAAGTGATATGTGGTTTGTGTGTTTTCATTTTTTACTTCTCAGCAGTAAAGGTAGATGTTTATAGTCTTGAATCCACGTGAATCAACCTCATATTTATAATAGTAATTATAATAATAACAACATGCAAATATACTTTAACTTGTGCAAATTCTATTCAAGTGGGCATTATACAATTTAGTCGTTGGTTGCAATTGAAAACTGTTACAGTGAATGTATGAGTTGATTCAAGAAAATGTATTGAATCAGTATAGTACAGAATATTTTTGAAACCTGGTACATCACAAAAGCAACAACAAAAATAAACTTTGCATGACATTTCTTATTGTATCTAAATATTTCTTATCAGCATTAGAATTTTTCGAAACCAAATAATACGGACCAAGAAAACCTGGTATAAAGTTGTGTTTCAAGCAGAGAGTTCTACTTGAGAATGTGAAACAAAGAACACAGAAGTCAGGAAATTTGACTTATTTTTTGGCAGACATACTAAAGTCTTTTCTGATCCTACCTGGGTGAGAGTGTTCGATCATTTCAAACAACTTTTTTCAGTTCATTGGGTCCACCCCATATTTTTCTCCCAATCATGAAATCAGTTAAGTTATGGTACTCCTAAAGCTAAGTGCCTATGTTACTGAACTTTAGGTTCTAATATCTATCTAAAAATGAAATATATAATCATGTGTGAGTTATCATATTGTTTATATTTAATAAATATAATTGATATACATCAAGTGATTCAGCCAAGTGTCATGTTGTGTGTGCTCAGCATGTAAAAATATTACGCAGTAGTAGTAGTAGTAGTAGTAGTAGTAGTAGTAGTATATTAGTAGAAGCAGTAGTAGTAGTAGTAGTAGCAGTGGTAGTAGTACAGTGGAACCACGATATAAAGAGGTCGGATATAACAAAATCCTGTTATAACAAGGTGATTTTACAGGTCCCAACTCTTTATATTTCTTTGTTTTTCTACCCCGCTATATTGAGAAACCTGATACAACAAGGTAGTTGTCATGTTTTTTAGGTCCTCACTGGAACGAGGTTCCACTGTGGTAGTAGCAGTAGTAGTAATAATAGTAGTAGCAGTAGTAGTAGTAGTAGAAGTGGTGGTAGTAGTAGTAGTAGTACATATAATACTCTGTTTTAAAACACTTCCCTCTCCCATGTATATTTAAAACGTTGTTGCATAACATTACTAAAACTGTTAAACTAAAATCTTGTTCTCCATCGACACAGTACACATACACAGTAATTACTCTCAGACTCTATCCTGTAAATGAATAATGACATTTTTATTCATCATGGATTGAAAATTAAACAAAGATATCCACAATTGAATCCCCAAATACATCACTGCATTAATTACTTTAAGTATTTCTGAGTAACTCACATACAAACATTAGCTTTTCTAAAATGCTTTACCTCAACTTAATAAATTTCACACACAAACACACAAAATCAAAAAGTATCTTTTAAAATAACATTACATTCACATACTATTTATACATTTATGAAAGTTCTAGATCAGTTCTCCCGTAATAAATAAAAATCACAATCTTCTTTCTTCAGTGCTACTTTAACGTAGTAGCACAAAAATTATGACAACACAATGTAAGATATGTTTTGTATAATCTAGTATTCCAATTTAAAACAAATTAAAAACAGTGGATCCAAAGAGTTCACAGTCATCATTTCCTATTATCAACAGGAAAAAACAAAGGCATAAACACGAACAACATCATATACACCATATCTATGTACCGGTTTGGATAAACTGTTGAAGCACATTCTTACATACACATAACAAGGTTTCAGTCTGTTGGCCCATATCTGGCTATTGTATTTCACAGTGAATACCTAAATGCCCAGGAATATCACAGACATTATAACATCCATGATTTATACATGCATTTTTGCCATAATGAAGTCAAGGGAAATTGGCAAATTCTAAATCAATGTACAGAGCAGAATATTCTAAGTTGAATGAATAGTAATGTAAAACAAATGCTACAGGATTTAACATAGTTTGGTGACTGCAGCATTGAGTAATAATACAGATTTATCTACAATTGGGAAGATAGGAGTAAGACATCCCCAATCAAGAAAAAATGGAATACTGCCCTCTTTGATGGATAATAGTACTGGAACATATTTTTCCCACAATGCAAATGGCCATGGTTGTTTGATAAAATTCTCCACTCGTGTCCTCTTTCAGCCTGTAAGCCACGCCCTTGTATGTTCCGAGCAGTTATATTTAGAAAAATATATTTTGTGTCATAAAATAAGCCTTGACAATGAAACTAAAACATGATACAATACATTTTTTATACCAAATCCTACACACTGCAAGGCAATATGAAATATAATGTGGTTTCATCATAAGGTGTGCTATACATACTTTAATGGACAGTATAAAACTATATAAAATCACAAGTGTTGCATGTTTACATGATCAGGTTCATGATGAACACAAAAAGTAATAATTTGCTAATGTGCTTGCCAAGTCTGCCATTGAATTTGGGGGGAAAGGGGTGCAAATCGTAAACTTTTGATAGACGGAAATATACATTTATGTGTGGTCTGACGGCAAAAGCACAAAGTGCATTCAATTTTGTATTTTCCATCAGTATAACATTCCGCAATGGGAAGAATTGGATATTTATTTGTGCCTTGGAATAAAGCCTCATCATAATATATACCCACAAAAGATATGGAAACTATTTACCACACTACATAGTACATGTAGTTTCATTACTATATCACTGTTGCAGATTTTTTTAAATGACATATAGACAGAAAAACTATAGTAATTGAATGTGTAATGAAGTCAATTTTGACCACAACCATAACATAGCCACATAATGTGAATTAGTACACAAAGCCATTATTTTTCCCAGTGCAACAATAGGGAATTAACATTTTTACATCAACATATTAATCTTGTTGAATAATAAATGAGAAAATATATCTGCCAATATGATATTACATGTATGTACCACTATTACTATGTCATGGTAGATCAATTCAGATTTTCTTGTATGTATATTTGATGCACAAATGAAATTCTAAATGATACAGGTGCGTGTTTGGCATGTGCATTATCACGGAGTATGCCCCATTTATTATACCAGTTGGAAAACTGATCAAATTTCAGGATTATGAGCAGGAAAACTGCAAGGTATTATCAGCTAGTTATTGATACATTTGCACACTATGCATTTAAATATAGTCTTCATAATTTGTACATCCAAAAATACGAACAGCAAGTGAATAATCTAAAATCATTTATAATCTAAAGATTCAAATAAATCTTCACCTCTCACAAAAGACTTGGTGATGAAAAGTCAGGTTTTGTGTAAGCGTATATGAGCTGATGTATGAATGTAATGTTGCTCACTGAATTTTCAGTTTACCTAGCTATTAAACTAGTTTGACTGCCAGAACTGATTTGTGTATCATTTAGTGAAAACTGAATTCATGTTCATCAAAGCTTACAAGGTCAAAACTTGCACCAGTGCAGTTGCACGATTGTCAATTAATCTCTGCTATGGTTGGACTCTATTTAATTCAAAATCATTGGATGAAAGCTACATCCAGTGTCTGAAACCAAGACTAAGGTTACAAAATACAACTTGAGGAACAGCTTAATATCGAGTGATTTATCATTCATATTCAAAAACCTCACAACAAACAATTTTTTTTTGTAACACTGTATTATAATTTCTTTTAAGCTGGATCAAATTTGAGCACAAATGCAAATCAAAAACACAGCCTTTAAAATAAACAAAACCATCCACACTTCATTACGTGAAGTTGTGAATTACACCAATGGTTCAGGGTCCTGTGTTATAACAAGTTATGATGAGTCATAAGATTTATATCAATTGTCATTAAATGGTTTACCATATATGTTAAAAATTTACAATCAACTGAAACTCTTTATAATATGAGGTCTTGCAGTGTGTACAGTAATTAACGAGTATCACTGACATTGAAAGATGTGTTAATAATTCAACATGGAAGGATAAAATTGGGAAACGGTCAACCTCATCATAAATCAAATTTGATCACAGATCTGAAAAGACATCAAAGAATATTTATCTCACAGTTTTAAATCCCTAATTGTACATATTATAAATGACCACAGTTATATTTACACATCCACCAGTTGCATCAATCTTGCACAAAATTACATACACATATCTACATGTACATATAAGGCACTTATTTCTATTTTTTTTTACAAAAACCTTTTACATCATTAGATGTTACACTCCCAAAAAATTAACAATGTATCTTTTCTTGAAAATTGAAGTACATGTATTCGCCTAAAAATGTTACTGGACAAATTTCAGAATCACATACACATACTTTGTTACCTAAGCACACACTCATTTAGAAAAAATAAAGAATTTAATACAGTACATGATTAAAAATGAAAAAGAATACATTATATTGTTGTTAAAGCTTACAATTACAAACATTGACACAAAACTCCAGTGTGCTGGACTTTACAAAATTTTTTCTTTTATTCTATAGTTACTTTTAAGCAGATGCACTTAACCACTTATTAAAAACCCACAAACACATACACAACATGGCAGACCATTTTACAATTATAACCAACAATTATATTATCAATTTAGTAACTAATATCGCAAGTTACTTACTATGAAATGCCCAAAGGGGATAGAAATTTGCATAATTAAATACGACATGCATATCAAGCTGATATTATGAAGCAAGTGCATACAATTCAGAAATTTAAGACCAAATTGAAACACATTTATTTCTGCTGTGAACTTTCTGCTTGGTTATTGCCATTGTTCTACAACATCATGAAACTGAGCATTCATTTTACTTCTTACATGTCTACATATTGATCCTGTCTTTTCTTGTTACTTTTTTAAAGCACATACACACATCTGTCGGATTGCGTTATGAGTTGTGCAAAAGCTGTTTATCTTTATTAAATTGAGAGATCACTGTAAATTTACGTCTTTATACTGACACATGATGTAAGCTAACAGTTTGGCAAAACTTTACAATTACAATATTCTGGCATATTTACGTTAACATAAATACAACCAGTAACAAGAGTGTCGCTGGGGCGAGCACATAATACGCAGCCCGCCTGTAACGTGGAAAATGAAAACGTCACTGTGACCTTGACCTTTGACCCTTTGACCTCAAAATCAATAGGCTTCCTGGGATCCATGCTAGTATCATACACACCAATTATATGAGCCTAGGTTTAGTTAAACTGAAGTTACCGCGTTTACAAGGAAAAGTTAACGGATGGACAGACAGACGGACATCGAGCGTAATACCATAATACGTCCCGTAGCCGCGCGAATACAAAAATAGTTTGTACCAGGGTTGGCATATGTTCCACTTTTTGTCATATTTCCCAGACACTGTCCGATATAAAATTGCCTTCTCGTGTACAAAGTCAATGGGAGAAATTTATACTTCCCGGACGATTGGGTAGGAAATGAGATTCTGACCACGAAATATGCCAAACCTGGTTTGTGCTGTCAAAAGAACCCCTGTTATTATAGCAAAGCCAGTACAATCTCTCAGAAAATTACAAATTTTAATAAATTTCGCAGAATACTGACCATGAAACATGTTGATTTATAACTTCACACAGAGCAACAGAACCATGGAGGAGAGTCTGTAAATGAAGTAAGCTCACTGAATCCTACATTAAGTATTACAAACTATGAAATCATCAAATCCAGCAGCGCAATAACATAATGTTGGACCCCCCCCCCCCCCCCCCCCCCGGCAAAAATGCAAATTTTCCTCTTAATGCATCTGCCAGACACCTAAAGAATATAAAAGAAAACCCGAGTTGCATTTTTGTTTCTTACTTAATAATTGAAGTATGGCAGGGGCTGTTTTCAGAAGAAATTTCCATGGAGATTTGGAGTGCTTGCAAATGAGTATTACTACCTACAAACACAAGAGGTAAAATATATAGATGTACTGCAATTTGTCACCTCTTAAAAAGTGCCTAGGCAAGAAGGTGCATTAAGTAGTAGTATTAACTATTAAAATTAAAAAAAATCAAAACACTTTCAGAATTCATGCTTGTTGAATAGCAGACGATGAAGAGCCGTTGGATGAAGACGACAGTGGAACAAATTAGTTAAAAGGGTTGGTATTGAACTTAGATGATATTAGCAGGATTTAGGGCAATCCCAACACATGCACACACTTCCTTTGGAAATATCCTGTTTATTGCAATATCTCAGGAACAGTTGGCTTAGCAATGTCACAGAAATTTCCACAAGTCGTTTGAAAGTCCGGCAGATACACACATATCCACTAAAAATACATACATTGCAGTATCTTAGCAACAGCTTGTGGGTTTACTGCTATGGGCAATTCCATATTTCTGTTGGAATTCCAGCAGATACACACATCCTCTCACAAACTATCACATTTATTGTAATAACTTAGCAACAGTTTGTGGGTTAAGCAGTGCTTTATGTAATTTCATTATTCCTGTGGAAATTACAACAGGTGTTGACATGCCCTCTGGAAGTATCACGCTTATTGCAATAACTCAGTAATGATTGCCTTAGCACTGTCACTGAAATTTCCACAAGTCATATGGGAAATTGCAGTAAATACTCACATACCCTCTAGAAATATCTCATTCCTTGTGATATCTCAAAAACAGTAGGTGGGTTTGGCACTGCTTTTGGCAATCATATTATTACTGTGACAATTCCACCAGATTCGCACATTCCCTCTGAAAATTACATGTTTTACACTAATTCAGAAATGTGTAGTCCCATGAACACAAGATACCCTGCTACCCTTTGATAAGTTAACTAAACATTTCCCCTCATTCATACAAATGAAGAACACGCCCTTCACGATATTTGTCACTGTTCACACCACATGTTGTCTTTTGAGATGACTTCATCCACAGACGTCAGACGTATTCAAAGTCGAAGGGCTGGTTGAGAGTGTGCCGTCGATCCAGTTGCCGCTGGAACCATTTTTTGACCTCCGACACAATGAACACGGACGACGTCAGCATCACCAGTAAGACGATGTCTTGGGAACAAGGAGGAAAATAATAGGTGAAAGGGAAGTAAAAGGATCAGATATGGCTCTCAATTTAAGACACAATATTGCTTGAATCAAATGTACTCGGTACGGTTACTGCTGCAAAAAATTTCACAGTCAAGCATTTCCCCTTTTGTATAAAATTATGATGTAACTTTCTATGGGCTTCATTTCTGTCAGGGTCATATTTTAATTCAGTACTTGTAAATGCATGCTTGTTTCATAAAAATTAAACAAATCTAAAACAAATCCTTCCAACCTGAATATACACACTAGCTAGTGTATATATTGGTATGTGTTTCAATTCATTTGATTTTTGAGGCATTTTTTGCTTCTCCTAATCATTTCATTGCCCTTTAAAATAAAGACATATAACCACAAAGCATTGTTACACTACCATTGTGTACAGAATGCGGGAGGAAAAATTATATTATTTGTTTACACAATCAAGTTGTTCACATTGCACTGTGTGAAACACTGGTGCCCCATTTCTATCATGAGTCTGAAGAGGCCACTTTTCCATTCTGCCTAGACAGTGTGCCTTTAAAGATTGTATTTTTAAGTAGGCAAAAAAAAAACCTTAACCCAATGGAGATTAAGACCGAGACATCTCTTAACCCACTGGAGACTAAGACCGAGATATCTCGAGCTAGGGTCTATGGTGAATGCTTGTTACTTTGAAATTACAATGTCCCCATTGGATTAATACAAGACTTTGCTAGTTTTGGTGAGTTGTAAATTTGACATACCATGTGCAGTCAAGGCTTCAGTCTGGAAGATTCTCTGTAGTGGAGGGAAATAGATGACGAGCATCTGGCCCATGATAGACCCGCCCACTGCGTAGAGGAACATGCGATTGCTGAACAGCCCGATGCTGAAAATGGACTTGGTCTAGAAAGAACAGAATAGAGTGTTATATTTCTAAGTTAGTTTAACCCTTTCACGACTGGTCACAACTTAACTTAGACTTAGACTAGAGTGTAAGGGAAGTGTGTGGACAAGCAAAACCAAACCATCTTTGATGGGTTAACAGTACAGACTCTTCAATGTTATGCTACACCGTGGTAGTTAGATGCAAGAAGGATCTCTCAATAGATTATATCCAGTAACAGACACAAAGAAATCATGAACTTGTCTTTGTTTTTTAAAGGGCTAAGTTGAAATAATAATTTTGGTACCTGCTTTACCATACCTGCCAACCCTGAAAGCCAAGAAATAGGAACAAATTATTTGAAAAATTTCAAAAAAACATTCCTGAATTTCCTATACATTACTACAGACAAACTTGAACAAAGATAGGAACAAAGGGGTTAAAATTGCTCTTTTCTTTTCCAAAAAATAGGAATATTCCTATTAAATAGGAACAGTTGGTAGGTATGCTTTACCACTATATGTTATATTCTTCTAGGGTAACAGAACAGTAGGTCCACAAGTTCATTGATCTACAGGTTTGATTTAACAGCAATGTTTCATTTCATTGATATTTTCATATACATGGCCCATTTCCACGACTAATACACCAATGAGCCTTTTTTTGGGACCATTGGGACATATCAATAAAGACCTTTTTATGGATCAATAAAACTTTTACAATATCGGGGTTCATGCATGGTTAAATATGAAATGACGCTATATTGTTACTGCTTCTTCGTTAGGAACCTGTAGTTTTAAAGTTTTCTTTGCATAGCCAATCTGGTATATGATGACATAAATGGTACCCTGGGGTACCAACTAGAAATCCCCTATTTTGATGAATTATTATTTTATTTTTTAGCACTGTACCCTGGATTACAAAATTATGTAAAAGCTTTGTAATAAGTGTGAAAATAACAAATTTAGCTTCATTTTCACCCATTTTTCGTAAGTTTATGCTTTTTTGTCATGCACTTGCGCAGGTTCTGCATCATAACCACTGATTACAGTGATCATAACTGAAGAAAATACATGTTTGGACACAAGAGGGCACTGCACAACGCGGTACACCGGGGTACAACGGTACCCCGGGGTAGCACGTGGTGCATCATATTCCCCTTGTTCTGACATATCCTTTGACGGTCAACCCCCCCCCCCCCATTCCCCTGACCCCTACCACTACCCCTTCACCCTTACCTGTGATCTGCTGCTCAGTGCATTGAACATATCAAAGAACACAAAGCAAGTGAATGTCATGGTAGTGTCTCGGGGAGTGATGATATTGTCTTGCATCTGTACAAACAAATACACAAACAAACGAAATAAATAATAACATAAGTAGAAGACAAAGACACAAATGAAGAAAAGAAAAATCGATAAATAATAGACAAGAAATAAGAGAACAAAGAGACGAACGATTTGGTTCAGGTAGTATAGTGGTCGCCTCTCGACCTGGAGATTGGGAGTTCATCTAGCGGTCTGATCATACCAAAGACCATTTCATATATGGCACCTATATTACCTATGGCCGTGGCCCAGAAATTTTCAAATCCCATTTTTTCTGTCAGATCTAGGATTTTTTGAAATAGTTTTATTAGTAATGAGGGTCTTGCCCCCTCAGAAAAAAATCTGCCTGCGTCCTTAATACTGCCTGTAGCCTGGTGCTCGGATACCTAGATGGGGTAGGGCAGATGGGGTAAGGAAGTAAACGCATGGGACTACCACAGGAGTAACCCCCAACTGTAGTCAAACTGCCTTGTGCAGCCATGTGGCCTAGGGTTACAGAAACAGAATAGGGACTGCCTGACTCTCCACTATACAAGCAGGACAGATTTATTAACTTAAAAGGATAATAAACAAAGAATTTGATAATTCTAACTTCAAAATTTTCAAAGAGGCATATCTGTTGAATTCTGATTGGCTGCAAGAATTTATATAGACATATATATGCTTTTATTTTGGAAAAATGTGGCACTGAGAGCCTTCAAATGTGGGTAGGCAACAAGGCAACCAGGCAGTAACGTTTATTTCCATCTCAGCCTTTCATTATAATTGATGTAATTGATATAAAAAATGCAGGTTTTATTTGTCCCCCACACCATACAGACTGCCTTCAAAGAGTAAGAAAAATTTTGTCATTAGCAGTTCTCCATACCTCCTTCCAGAAAACCCACAGTGTTCCACAGACGATAATGGCAGCTGACATGACCACATTAACCAGCAACGATCTTGTGATCATGGGATCTTTGACTCGACGAGGTGGCTGACGTATGACATCCTTGTCTACAGGCTCTACTCCCAGGCTGCAAGATAAAAAGAATTTGACTAGATGAGACAAAGGTGTAAATACAACAGGCTGGGGATGGGTATCCATATGGTACATTCAAGGAAAAGTATTTGAAAATGAAACAGTTTATTGCAAAATTCATCAAAATGAATATGACTCTTATTCTACATGTTTATAATAGTAAAAATATCTGTTTAAATATTTCTTTAAAAAAAAGTTCACAATAGAATAGAAAAGGGAAGTGATTTGATGGCCTCCGCAAGCGAAGTGCCGGAGGGCATTAATGTTCGTGTGTGTCCGTTGTCCGTACCGTCCGTTCTATTGGTTGCGGTTACCGGATGCTCGTACTGGGTTGTGTGTGGGTTATTTTGTTGTGTGGTATTGTTTGGGTTTTGTGCGATAAACTTGAAACCCCCGATCGATGATGTAACTTAAGGACCAGAGAGTGTACATGAGCCCACCAATGAACTGATGTATGTATGTATGTAATATGTCATAGTCTATAATATGTCTCTGTGTCTCTATAAGATGTCTGATTGGGTCCGTACCACGATAACTGAGAACGGCCAGTTGGATTTCATGAACTGGGTAAAGTATGTATTTATGAGGCCACCCAATGAACTGATTAGATTGTTAGAGCTAAAGCCGTCAAAGGTCAAAGGTCACCAGACGTTAAAAATATGTCTGATTTGGTCGTTACCGCCAATTAGAACTGAGAACGCCCAGTTGAATTTATGTAACTGAGAAGTATATATTAGAGCGACCAATGAACTGATCAGAATTTTGAGCTGAAGGTCAGGTCAAGTCACCGGCCTAAAATGTCCTGTTGGGCTCTGGGAGCCACGATACTGAAGAGGTGTTCGCGCGATGTCATGTAACTTGCTGTGAAGATGTATTATGAGGCAGCCAAGACTGATAGATTTGGAGCTGAAAGGTCAAAGGTCAAGGTTCACCGGGGCCTAAAATATGTCTGATGGGCTCGTTCACCCACGAATAACTTGAGAACGCGCCAGTTGGATTTCATGTACTAGGGAAGTAGTATTATGAGTCCACCATATGATTGTTAATTTCGGTAGTCTTCTAAGGGTCCAAAGTCAGAAGAGTCACGGGGCCATAAATATGTCTGATTTGGGCTCGTTACCGCGATAACTTGAGAACGCCAGATGAATTTCATGTAACTGGGGAAGTAGTATTATGAGGCACCAATGAACTGATTAGATTTTGCGAACTGAAGTCAAGGGTATAAGGTCACCTGTGGCCTAGGAAAAATGTCTGATTTGGTCTCGTCTACACGATAACTTTGAGAACGGCTGATCGGAATTGTCATGTAACTTGGTTGAAGTAAATGTATTATGAGGCCCAATACTGATTAGCATTTTTTGGAGCTGAAAAGGTCAAAGGTCAAAGGTCACCAGACGTAAAGTATGTCTATTTGGCTCTTACGCGATTTGAGAGGCGGCTGGTCAGGTGAGGTAGTATTAGAGGCACCAGATGAACGATAGATATCAGAAGCTGAAAGCCCAAAAGGTCACCGGGTCAAAATATGTCTGATTTGGGCTCGTGTGCCGTGATAACTTGAGAACACCAGTTGGATTTTCATGGTAACTTGGCGTGAAGTATGTATTATAAGGTAATCAAATGAACAATCAGATTTCAGGCTTAAAAGGTCAAAAGTCAAAGGTCACAATGCCCAATACTTCGTTCTTACCACGATTAACATAGAGAACGGCTATCGGATATTGATGTATCTGGGTGATACATGTAAGTTGTTATAAGGACCAAATGAAGCGATTATTATGGCTAAGAGCGAAGGTCATGAGGACGCCATACTTAAATCTTAATTATCCACGAAACTTGAAACAGCTATCAAGAATTGAGTAATTGAGTGAAGTATATTATGGGGGCATTATTAATTGAAATTTCAGAGGTGAACGGTCAAAGGGACAATGCCCCCATACATCAAAGTTTAGAATGACGGGGTCGGAGGCGATAACCGCCCATCGGCATCGCGCGCAGCGCGAATTGGCTCCAGTTATTCATGAAAATGAGCTTTGATTCAATGAAAGACACAGTAGTTTTATGCATCTGACTCATTACGGAACCAAGAAAGAAGTGAAATATTCATCATCATGATATTTTGTCAAATATGAAAACCCGTCTTCAATTCTTCTTATGAAGATGGTGCAACCACACAATAAACATCAAAGATACCAAAGTGCCTCAAGAGATCGTTCGCATATCCTGAGAAAACAGACAGCTGTTTGAATTCTCCATATCACATATACTGGATATTCGCCAATAAGAGATATTATTTATCAACATCTTGGACTTTCTGTTGACTTGATAACTTCTTAGCCATAGAATGAAAGCAGCAGCATTGATTTAATATAGCCAATCTGTTTCTAATTGTGTAACCTTTTTTCTTTCTTTTTATGTGATGAACTAGCTCTGCCACACTTATGAGAAAGGTTCCATTCCAACACACATGAATAAAACTCTGATTTATCCTATGTGTAAAAACTAAGGTGTAACAATGTGATTACAAAATCCTAAAAACAACAGAGGTTTTTTAATAAGATGCTTTTTAACATGCACAAATGAGATATCGGATACGAACAATTTGGCAAATCTAGCCAAAGAAGTGCAATTATCTGAGTGCGTCCCCCAACATTCTTTTGTAGACAACTATATGTGATATGGAGAATTACACCATGTCTTACCTCTGAGCTGGTGGGCCATCCATAATGATGTTAATCCATAAAATCTGCATGGCGTTGAGTGGGTTGGGAAACTTGAGCAACGTGGACAGGGCTATGAGTGTAAGGGCAGCTATGCTCCTGTTAATAAACAATGTTGCAAGGAGTACAATATTTAGTGTACAATAAATGTTTGCCTGCTGATAACAGATCGTGTATCAACCAAAATGGTTAATATTTCAGAAACTATATGCCATTTGAATCCCATATTTTAAACACTATTTTTACACGTATCATTCCCAAGCTGGATAAAATTTGAGCAAAAACGGCAAAATGAAGAACACAATTTTTCGATTGAAAGGAAAATAAAAGCATTGGGGACAGTTCAAAACGTCTGAAGAACCAAATAAGTATTAGGCCTATATCAAAATTTACAGTGACTGGAGTATAATGCTGGTGGGATTTGAATTCTCTTGGTTGAGGAAAAAAGAACAATGCTTACACAGCAAATGAACAGAAATAGAAACTGAACCGGTATAATACATAGAAAATTTGAATGCTTTAGAGATATCTGAAAGTAAATATCATATCTGAAGATATAAGAAACATTTGACCACAAAACTTTTAAAGCAGAAACTTTTAAACAGTACACTTGATTCCAGGACCCCAAATTCAGACTGTTTCTGATCCAGAAAGGGTTCTGAAAGAAATTAAACAAACAAATTCTTCCCAAAGAAATTAAATATACAAATTCTATGACTTTCTATGAATGCCACACAAGGCTTCACACCTACTATCAATTTCATGACTTTCTATGACTTGGCAAACTTTTCGTGCTGAGTTGAAATTGCACAAAATTCTTGATGTTATAGATGATGATCTTAAAGTAAAATAATCTTATCCAGTTTGACAAATCCTGCTATTTTCCTTATAAAACTGGTTCCACAGTGTAGCCAATGAGAATGTCATTTTACGTCATGTGTGAGTGCATTATTTTTACTGGACCGTAGGCATGGGTGATTTGTGAGGTCCGTATTCCATCACAGTATCTACATCAGTGCACATCTCCAGTGCATCAGTAACTTGTAATAAAACATGTTTGTGGCTCTGATACATAAATAACTTGTGATTGCATACCACGGATAGAGATCCAATGCACTGCTAAAGTGAAAAAATTAGATTGCAGACCCGTTTTATAAAACAATGCATGATTTAGAGTTTGTACATTAGTGCAATCCGGCAACACTTGAGTGTTTAACGTTTTTAACGTATTTAATGTTTAACGCACTCGGTTTACTACCAAGTGCGTTAGCACCATGTTTAATACCATTTGTGTAGGCTGAACCATACTAATGCACTCTCCACCATGCATTAATTGTCCAATTGTAGACCGATTGAACTTACGTGCTGAGTTGAAATCGGACGAAATTCTTGATGTTATAGAAGATGGCCTTCCCCTCTTCAATGGCTGACAGGATGGTGGTGAAGTTGTCATTAACTAGGATCATGTCTGCTGCTTCCTTGCTGACATCAGTCCCCGTTATCCCCATGGCGATACCAATGTCGGCTGTCTTCAGCGCCACTGCGTCATTGACACCATCTCCCGTCATGCCCACCACCTGGCCTGTGGCTTGGACGGCCTGGAAATATACAAACATCAGATAGGATGTAAAGTCAGAGGTCCTGTGTTGGGACAGAAACACCTTAGCATGTTAACCCTATTTTAACTGGGCTATTTCAGACCAGGTTTTTACTGGGGGGGGGGGGGTTCAAGTTTGACCCCCCTTCAAATCTCGGCCGCTGATCGCACGATCGCCGCGAAAATTTGCACGTGCATAGAGCCGGATGTAAACTACAAAACTGTATAGTAAAATTTTCAAAAAATTGATTTTTTATATTTTTTAAGTAATTAATTATGCAAATAAGTGTATGAAATTATGTTTTCGCCTATAACTCACTTAAAACAGCTAGAAGAATACCAATTTTTGGTGAAAATATTCATTCTGACATTAGTCACAATTATCTGCAAAAAAAATTGGCCGAATTGGAATTAATTTCTTATGTATTTTATTGTTTTGTGAATTTCTTGTGTATTTCTTTGTTTTTTCGACCTTTTGTTTTCTATTGTTTTTTTGATGAAATTTGTTGGGGACACTTTTGCAATCATAAACAGCATAAAACTAATTCACTTCAACCAGTAAAAGCAAAAATAATCATACATTTATGATTTTTGGCTGAAAACACAATTTCCATTGATTTCGTACACGAAATCAGGTTTTTGAGCGATTTTGGGGTTGACATGCATGTATAAAAAGTCGCGCAGCGTCAAAACGGTACATCCGATTTTCGCAAAAACGGTCTCAAAAGATGCGCAAGACTTGAAAGTAAAAAGTCAGTGAGCGACGCTATCAAAAATTTTTGCGCGGCGGCATGGTCGCGAAATTTGTCGAGGCGGGGGTCAAATTGACCCCCCCCCCCCCAGTTAACATAGGGTTAAAGAACCTTTGCAACTTCATGGAAAAGGGAAGGGTAAAACCTGGTGTTGTGGTCACTTATCAACATACACAAGGTATCAGTATATCAGGCTGGATGTTTACATGTAGTTGAGATTAAGTTCGCGAAGTTAGTGAAAATCATGAACACAATTTAGTTTGAAATAATTTGAAACACTCAGGCACAGCAAAATTTACAATGTTGCATAAGCTTTTGACCTTTCAACTCCAAAAGTCAGTTCAACCTTTATCATAACACACACTTGAATTAAGTTTCATTACTATCCCATCAGTGGTTCTGACATTGATCTATGGAGAATGTGATTTAATTAGATATATATCCAAGTCCCTATAACTTGTGACCTTTGATATCTAATTGGTCTATCCTGGTTACAGTACAATTTTGAACCAAATTTCAGTAATATTCCATCAGTGGTCCTTAAATTATCACGGTAATGGCCTGAAATCCAGACATATCCAATTTACTGTGATCTTTGACCTTTCAACTTACTTTCTCTAATCAATTCATTGTTATACCATAGTACATAATTAACCAAGTTTCACTGAAATCTCATTAGCTCTTCCTTAATGGTGTATTTTTTGGAAAAGTGATTAAATACAAAAGTTTATCAAATCCACCAAATCAATATTTTACCTGTAAAGTAGAAACAACTCTGTTACTTGCACAAACCCTTTATGTCTATAAATAAGTATTATTTATTATTTATTCATCACAGCATTAAGGCATTCACAAAATGTTGACCGTGATATCAAAACTAGAAAGCAATGACTCAAGGTTCGGGGTAATGGTTTCTTATAATTACATGTGACTAACAGTACTGCAAAAATATCATACCTTCACAATTTTCAACTTGTTTCTTGGGCTTGTTCTATAGAAAACGGTCACCTGTCAATAACATAAAAACAGAGAGTATGTGTAATATGGATGTGTTCACAGTTTTAAGAGAAAGTATTGCATGACTGCATGAATTAGACAGATTCTTTGAACACTTGTAGGAAAGTTGATCCTATACATAAATACTCTTATGTCACTATCAGTGTGGTCCATCAGAACTATGTTACTTAAAAAAAAAAAAAACATGAACAACTTATGATCAACATCCCCACTAGATGCTAAAAAATTGTTTTCTAAGTTAAGAAATTCACCAGTGAGAGACAAAGAATTTAGGGGAGACATATTTCATGGATAAGACAGCTATTACTGGTTCCTGTGAATATTTTCATGCATCCAAAATTTAAATGCATCAGATAGTGCAATCATTGTTCATATATCATTATTTAACTGACCTCAAATTGGCAACAACTGTCATGCTATTTCTGCACTACTATGTAACATATTTACTGATGAGATAATTCTTAAGTTGATAAAACCTTCTCCCTTTCCATTACTTGCTGGAGTGTAAGGAACATGGAATTGCACAGTTGCTGGTTCTCATGTGTTTTTACACAAGGCATCATGTATCAGAGCAATATGCTACGACTTTGAAAATCATATTTTGTAGCAATGAAAATTTTCTTGGAAATCAATATGCTATCACATTTTACTAATTCATCTATTTTTCTGCAGGGTTGTTTTCTTTATAATTTGTAGCAATGAACAATTTCTATAAAAAAAATCATACTCAATTATATTTCACTAATTCATTTATTTTAATGCAGGGCTATTTTTTCTTTTACATAAACCATATAATAAATGATCATATTTCAG